>BQNB010014054.1:0-75910 GCA_026074375.1 Tanacetum coccineum | reverse complement strand
TTAAGTGGGGTACATGATACGTTTCACGTGTCAAACTTGAAGAAATGTTTGGCAGATGCTAGTTTACATGTGCCATTAGATGAAATAAAGGTTGACAAAATTCTTTGTTTTGTTGAGAAACCCGTAGAGATAATGGATCGTGAAGTTAAGAGTTTGAAGCGCAATAAGATAGCGTTAGTAAAGGTTCATTGGAATTCCAAGCGTGGCCCTGAGTTTACTTGGGAACACGAGGATTATATGAAGTCTAAGTATCCTTTGTTGTTTGTTGATCGTGCTGATACATTGGCTAGTTAAATCTCGGGACAAAATTTCCTCTAAGGAGGGGATAATGTGACAATCATGACTTGAGCAGGTTAGTCAAACCGTTAGTGTTGACTAATGTGTCTGTTGCAAAGTATGGTTTTTGTGATTCTATGTGTTTATAAGTGTTTTCATGTGTTTATGAGGTATTGGTAACCAATCTATTAAGTGTGATCATCTCAATGAGATTAGTATGATGGGAAAATTTGTTGAGTTCATTTCGTTCATTTTTAGTGACAAAGAAATGATTGTTGATAATTGAGCGTTTGCAAGTTAATTGTGTAAGTAAATATATACGTATACGTATTTTGTGTTAGTTATCTAAGATAGGTTTAGCGTTTAAGTGTTAGATTAAGAAAATGTAAAATTTCTATTTTTAGAAAGTTAGGTTGGAAATGAAAAGTTATTTTTAGAAAGGTAGTAAACTGCGTTTATGCAAAAAGGTATAGTCAAATTAATTAAGGTTTTTATAAAAACTTAAGGTTTTAATTGTAAATATATAATAAAAAAAATAAAAAAATATATATATAAATATATTTTCGGCCGAGTATAGGGATAAAAGAAAAAAAAGAGTTAAAATACTAATCCTAATCTAATAGCTATTTAGAGTTAGTTTAGGACTCTCCTAGATGCCTATATATACTAAACCTAGAATCCCTAATCTCCCATTCACAAAGTCGACCGGCCATAAGGAGGGGGAAAAGAGAAGACGAAATTTTTTAGGGTTTCGCTTTAAGGTACGATCCGATCTTTTAATTATAGTTTGTTTTTAATTCTAGTAACTTAGTTATGATGGATTAGGGTTTAAATTAAGTTTTATAAATTAGGGTTTGTAATATCCAGAAAGTTT
The DNA here is from genome assembly GCA_026074375.1 of Tanacetum coccineum. Taxonomy (NCBI): domain Eukaryota; kingdom Viridiplantae; phylum Streptophyta; class Magnoliopsida; order Asterales; family Asteraceae; genus Tanacetum; species Tanacetum coccineum. The sequence continues at coordinate 74,760 of BQNB010014054.1, read as the reverse complement.
ATGATATAATAATGTTAGTTTAATCATTAGATTAATTAAATTAGCGATATGATCATGCGTTAGGGCTTAGATCACTCGAATTAGATGTTTAATTCACTGCAGAAAGTTAGGCAGTTTTGTAACGAGCATAACTCAATCATAAAAGATCAAATAAATAATTTACAACATACTGGAGATAACCTCAGAGAGTCTACTTTCCAGAAAAGTTGGCCTCATGAGTTTTTATGGTCGGGAAGTGGGTCAAATGGTCATTACAAAATCGGTGTGTAAAACAGTGACGAATTTCAGTTTTGGTTTTTATTTTTCTAAAAATACTTAGACACTGAGTTAGAGGCTCTAAGTCACGTGGAAGTTAGTTCATATATTGTGTGTGTTCCCTGAATTTTGGCTAAGGCCATAGTAAGGTCTAAGTTGGTTAACCAATGTCATACTTTTAGAAGGTCAGATTCTGGACGAATTCTGGACACTTTGGATTAATGAATTTCTAAGGGGTATTTGTAAAAGGGTAATGGCTTTGGGAGAGCTATGAGAGGTTCATAGGACATATATGTAGCATGATGAATTTTGGTTTGAATTATGGGAGTGTTTAAGTAGTGCGTTTAGGGCGCGCAAGTAAGAGTAAAATTCTGCTTAAAACCAGAAAGTTTAAGGAGTAGCATTTAAGTATAAATGAAATATGTAAGAATGGGTAAAGGTTTTAAATGATTATAGGACTATGATAGATAGCCTAGGTATCCATCATAGTTGAGGTTACATCATATTGGGTTGAATGCCTAATTGATGGTAGCTAATAATGTGTTTAATTGTTTAGATTGTTCGTGAAATTTTGTGAAGTTTTGTTGGATCTTTTTGGAAGCTAAGCATCAGGTGAGTTTCATAGTCCCACTTTTAAATGTTTTTACATTGGGATGGAAATGATGCTAAATGTTTTGAATTGCTGTGATTATGTGTTTTGCTTTCATGTGGACATTATGTGACTGCTATATGACTTATTGTTGCATGTTGAATGTGGTTTACTTGCATGTTCTATATTGACATGTCAAGTGTTATTGATTTGGGATCGGGGAGTACGCCTACTCAATAATAGTGATTTGGGATCGGAGGGGTACGCCTACCCAGTATTGTGGTCCAGGCCTAAGTATAAGCTCCAGCTGGTAGACTTTTAGGTGCGTAAGTGACATATGGATCGGGGGTAACGTTCCTACCTAGTTGTTGAAATGGATCGGGGGTAACGTTCCTACCTAGTTGTTGAAATGGATCGGGGGTAACGTTCCTACCCAGTATGTGGATTGCATGTTAGCATAAGTTCATATGTTGCATAAGTGTCCTATATTGTTTTGATAATCGCAGTAATTGGTTTTGGAAAGTTTATAATGCGAGTCTTAAACCTATGACTCTCACCAACCGTTGTGTTGTGTTGACGTTTTAAGCATCATTTTCAGGTGAGCATGATGGAAATAAGATTGAAAGAAGTGGCTAGTAAGAGACCATAGGATGTCATGAAGATTTCTATTTCTTGTCTTGAATTTTGCATTGTTTGAATTTGAATAATTATTGCATGTCTTTTTATTGGCGAGAACTTCCGTTTCATTGATAGAGACGCCTTTTGGATTTTTGGTTAGGTTTTGGGTATCGTTATGGCACTTTGTGTCTTTGCTTTACTTTAGCTTTCATTTTAGTATTTTCTATAGAGACACCGTGTGTTGTGATGATATCCATTCTTGTTTACGCCTCGTGTTTCCGCCTTGGCGGGGTGTGACAATAAAAGTAAACAAACAAAAGCACAAAAAAAATATTTTTGTTGTTTTTTTAGAAAATAAATAAAGAATATGAGTGGAAGAATGGAGAAGGGACTCCTCCACACTTAAGTAAAGCACGGGTTGCCTCTTGAGAAGTGCTTAATGTTTAAGAGAGTCGTTAGCTAGACTCAAACTTCAGGAGTTATTCTTTGGGAAAAAAGAGAGTGACTGCTTCCCTTTGGTCATTATAATCTTCTTCTTCATGATATAGTTTGAGTCGATGGCCATTAACAATGAATGTCTTCCCATCTTTTCCATATAGTTCAACATATCTGGATGGATATTGGTGTTTTACTACGTATGGTCCTAGCCAGCGTGATTTGAGTTTTGGTTGTTTGAATTTGTACTTTGAGTGAAAAAGCAGAACCTTATTTTTGTGTTTGAATTCTTTTCTCATTCTTAGTTTTCTAGCATGCCTGACTTTGGTTCTTGCCTTGTATAGACGAGAGTTTTCATAGGCTTGGTGTCTAAGTTCGTCTAATTCGTGTAACTGAAATATTCTTTTCTCACCAGCAGTGATGAGATCAGGATTGCAATTCTTAAGTGCCCAGTATGCACAGTGTTTGATTTCAAATGGTAGATGGCAGTTTTTTCCATATACGAGTTTTTAGGGTGTGGTACCGGTAGGTGTTTTGTAGGCAGTGCAAAAAGCCCACAGAGCATCATCTAGTTTTCTTGACCAAATAGCAGGATTGTCTTTAACAGTCTTTTCAAGAATTCTTTTAAGAGCTATGTTCGTGTTTTCAACTTGACCACTTGTTTGAGGGTGATATGATGTAGAGAAATGATGATTAACTCCATATCTTTTCATGGTATTTTCCATTATTTTTGTTGCAGAAGTGAGTACCTCGATCGCTGATTAGAGCTTTGGGCATTCCGAAATGGCAAAATAGTTTCTTTAAGAAAGTGATAACTACTCGGGCATCATTGGTTGGTAAAGCTTAAGCTTTGGCCCATTTGGAGACGTAATCAACAGCTACAAGAATGTATTCAAACTTATGTGATTTTGGGAATGGTCCCATAAAGTTAATTCCCCATACATCGAAAATTTCACATACTTGAATGTTGTTTAAGGGCATCTCATCACGTTTTTATATATTTCTCGTCTTTTGGCATGCTTCACAAAGGCGAACTAGAGTATAAGCTACTTTTATGATTGTCGGCCAGTACTGATCTGTATTATATCGTCTAATGAATATAATTTTTATATCTTATAGAAAATGGCTCCAAACCGACGAAGTGGACCTACAGTAAACCCCCCCCTCCCGCGCAAAACAACGAGAGATCCCGACGTTGCTACTTGTTCATCGCACAGCAACTACAATCCATCATCACTCAAGTACTAACAGTGTCGAACAATGCCAAATAAGTTAATAACGGGGGTGTAAATGGAAATGATGGAAACAACGATGCTCTTTAAGACATACCAATCCTTGCCAATCCCCAAGGAGTACGATGGAAAGGTGGTGCAATAGCGCTTACTCTTTGGATCGAGAAAATGGAAAATGTAATTGATAACAGTGGGTGTGCCGAGAACCAAAAAGTAAGATATGCTACTAGCTCACTAGTAAATAAGGCCTTGACTTGGTGGAACACCCAATCAAGCAATAGGGACATGTGCTGCAATGCTATATCATGGAACGATTTTAAAGCATTAATGTGTTGAAGATATTCTGCCGCAAGCTAATGGAAAAGGAAAAGTTTGAGAAGAGTTCTGGAATCACAATAGGAGGAGCTAATCACGCTGATTACAACAGATAATTTCATGGAGTTGGCCAAGTTGGTCCCTCTTTTAGTTACACCTTAGTCATCCTCGTATTAAGAGGTCCATTGCTAGACTTGGCATAGAGGGAATGCTTCGGGCAACCCAACCAACTACCATTCAGACTGCAATATTGAGGGCTGGAATTCTTACTGACGAAGCAGTCAGTTGTGGTACATTGACAAAGGGTAGTGATAAGAGAAAGGGAGTGGTAAGGAGCCTAGTAAGACTGGAGGATTTTGGTAAGAGACAACAAAAGGAAAAGACGGAACTGGGTTCTTGTGCACAACTCTTTCTAGAAATGAATGCCGGGATACTCCAAATCCTAATGTAACACAGTGCATTAAACATCCCCCAGTAAATGGGATTCCTGCAGATTTTGCTCCAATAGTCAAACCCTTATCATTTTGTCAGGGATTGTCGGGCACCGGTTAGGCAAGTAGCTCCGGTGAATGCTGTGAGAATGAGTAACAATTCGAGAGTGTGCTATGAGTGTATTACCCATATCATTCTTGCCATACATTGTCCCCAAGTTAATCGAGACACAAGGACAAGATATAATCAATTGGGCTTTGAGGCAGCTGAAATAACCAAACAATTGAAATCAGGTTAAGAAGTGGCTTTCTAACGGTGAATGTGAATGTGCAATAGAGCGGTCCCCGGATCCTAAAAGTTATAACGGTACGTTCTCTCTTAATGAACACTTTGATACCATATTATTTGATTCTATAGCCGATTTTTAGTTTCATATCTACTGAATTTGCGCCCCTACTTAATTGTGAGACCTAGCATTGTAAATCCGGTTAAGTAATAGAAGTACTGATAGTTAAGGAAAGTATAGAGTGGAGTAGAATTATCCGAAACATGTAAACTGAGAGCTAGGAGAGTTTCCATGTTTAGAAAAAGACTTGGTGTGCACCCCGTGTATATTACTGTTTATTATATGCTCGTATTGTTAATAGTTTAAGTCGTACGGTTTTTTTGTGGTTTTTAATTTCGTGTACGAATACCCGTTAGTATTGTAAGTACTATATATAGCACTCTTCTCAACTTTGGAAGAGGAAAGCTAGTTTTATGTATTTTTCATTTAACAAAGAAACACATTGTTCTCTCTCTGAGAATAATCTCTTCAAGTGTTTTCCTCTCTCTAGAAAGCTAGCCAAGTGTCTAAGAATCGACCCCGTGTTATGATAAAGGAAATACCACAATTGGTATCCAGAGCTAGTGATTATTAGATTGAGTTGTATTGCGCTTTCATGGCTTGTTGATAGATCGAAAAGTTGGCATAGTAAAGTTTTCTAGGCTGCTTTTATGAAGATCTCCGAATTATGTGTTTGTTATTGAAAAAGTTTGGGTGTTTCTAGGTTGCTATATACCTTATGGTAAATTGTGTTAGTGCAAAAAGCAAACAAGCAAAATCTGTTACAAAAGGGAGATTTATAATTATTTGATTTGAAAATCGTATTGTTGGTGTTGTTTTGTTAATGATTGTTGTGTGTTTCTCCAGTTGCTACTGATAGTAGGGCCATCAGAATAATTGCCATTGCCATGCTGCAACCAAATATGAACATCTACCAGATGGATGTCAAAACGCTTTTCTGAATAGGGTATCTTCAAGAAGAAGTCTTTGTCAGATCCACCCTGATGGATTTGAAGACAGAAAATCCTACTTACCTCTATCGTCTTAAGTAAGCTCATTTATGGCTAAAGCAGCACACAAGGGCGTGGTATGACACCCTCTCAAAGTTCCTGATGTGCCAACAATTTTTTTCAAAGGCGCCGTGGATACCAACGCTATTCACCAACGCAAATCAGCAAACAATTCTACTTGTTCCAAATATACGTAGATGACATCATTTTGCCTCAATATATCATAGCGTGTAACAGACTTTTTCAAAAGAGAAAGACTCCAAATTTTTAGGATGTCGATGATGGGACAAATGTCATTTTTCTTAGGAACTACAATTTCCAAAAGTCCCGAGTCATCTTATTAACCACGCTAAATATGCGTCTCGAAACCTTAAAGATAATATGAAATGGATCTCTCTTACCCGTGTCTATACGACCAATTGAGGATTGTCTGATTGAAGACTGTACGAGATCTACTGGATTCCAGGTTGACCCAATCCGGAATTAGAGAGGGAATGGTTGGCTTCCATAGATAAGTGGTTTGATGGTACCTTACAGCCATAGACCCTACCTTGTATTCGCTGTATTCATGTGTGCTAATATCAGTTCAAAGCCTACCAAAAAGCACTTTGAAGCTATCAAACGTGTCTTTCGATACTTGAAAGGAACCATTAACATGGGTCTTTGGTATCCGAAAAACAAGCGCCATGTCACTAACAGCTGTAGAAAGGTTAGCTGTCAGACAAAGAAAGCAAAGTATACAAGAAGAAGAACCGGGAAATGCTCAGTTTCTTGAATAGATTGGTTAGCTGGTCCATCAAAGAAGCAAAGAAGCACGCAATGATCAAATTCCAGAGTCTGAAAACATTGCCAATGACTGTGGATGTTGTGCTCAAATCCTTAGAAAATGCGATCCAGCTCAAAGACTACAGATTGACTTCAATAAAATTCCGTCTGTACTGTGTGATAGACAAAAGTGCTATTGCTTTGTGCTGTAACAACGTCCCAGCACTTCCACGCACTAAACACATTGACATACCGGTCCCATTTCATCCGAGAGCAAGTGGAAAAAAAGGTGGTTGAACTCTACTTCGTGTAAACGACTTATCAACTTGCAGATATTCTCACCAAAGGCATAACAAAGGAACGGTTTCGAAATATCATCTTCCACGCTCCAGTGCATGAAGAGTTTAGACCCCTGACACTCTCAAAGCGTTCTTCAGAAGTAGAGGATGAGTAAACCAAATGCTTTCGTGTATCCTTTGTACATAGTCAAAAAAAAAATTTTAAAAAAATAATTAATTAATATTATTATTATTATTATTATTATTAATAAAAATATATTATGTATTTAAACTTATTTAAATATTAAGTCTAATAAAATACTAAGTGTAAATATATTTAAGTCTTTGGAATTACTAAAAGGCTTGCAAATCGTCAATTGCAACCCTTGTTTAATGTATGGGTCATGGATTACTTTATATCCATGCGGTTTAAGTTGAGTAAAGTATAAACAATGGTTGATGGGGGAGTCTTTTCGCCTGATCCTTTCATCTCAATCAACGACTACAGTCTCTTTCAGTAGAAACCGGGTCATTTATGATTGGTGATAGTGAGATGTAGGAAAATACTAAGGGAAAATAAAAGCCTGTAGGTTGCTAAATAATTTTAAGTAATAAAGATGTATGATGTATTACTCAATCTTAAAACAATGAATGGGGATTATAATAAATATCAACACAACTGGTCCAAAAGTTATCTAGTAAATGTAAATGTTTAGTGTGTACAAAGCTTTGATCTTTGTTTTCCTAGCCTTATTAACCAATAGGGACTAATTTAGCCCAAGTTGCCTAATGCTTATAAAAGCCTGTAGAAATACTTAAAACAAGAAATAAAAGAATATGGAAACCAAAGGGACAAAATCTGCCAAGTTTCAAACTTAGAAGTATAAAAGGGTCGTCGAGTTCCATTTGGTCAAAAGATTACAAAATGTCGGTCAACTACAAACCCCTCTTCTCTCATTCACTCAACTCGCAGTGTGTCCGAAGAAGCAAAACTTCCAATTCGCAGATTTAGTATTTTTCGTTGTCAAAGGGTAATCATCGATCCTTAATCTATAACAATTTATGTAGTGTGTATATCAAAGAATCGAATGAAACACATTAAAAAGTATAGAATAAATAGATCTAGGGTCTTTTTAGTATTAAATACACCATGCATTGCTGTAGGGTGGTGATCAAGTTGTCCTGGGAAGTGGATTCCATAAGTCAGATAGAAAATGTGTTTTGATTGGTGGATTTTCTATCACAAACATTATGGAAGAAATTTGCCCTTGATTCCTCACCGCGGTTGTAGTGAAAAAAAGTAGATATAATGTGTGTTTGATGTAAAAAATGGTAGCAGTGTATATCTATAGCATAGGAATGCCTTAGGATGTGATTAGTGTTGAGAAAGGAGGTGCGAGGTTTGAATCTTAAGAAACCGCCCCGAATGGCGAGTTGCGTGTATTTCTTAACGGCGAGTTTGTTTATTTAATATTTATTAATAATTCCATCAGACCCGCAGTTCAAGACGGCGGGTGTGACAACAAAGAGTTGTCAACGGCGGGTTTGATAAAGCGAGTTACCTAAACGGCGAGGTTGTACACCTCAGATTGCCTAAACGGCGGGTTGACAACAGCGAGTTTCAAACGGCGGTATTACAACAGCGAGTGTGCCTAAACGCGGATGACAACATCGGAACCTAAACGTCGGGTTGACAACAACCCCCCTTGTACCTAAACAGCGGTTGCCTTAAGACTCCGGCGGGTTGTCTAACAAGCGGTTTTACTAAACAGCGTGTTGCCCATAATTGTTTCTATATATTAGATCCAACAGGTATCCCGCCGTCTCTTGGCTGTTTGGTCTAATATTTACATATTTTTCGCGTCGGTTTTGGCTCAATTCTCCTAACGCTAGTTTGGCATCTGCCTAGCGGCGGCTTTGGGCTAAATCAGCTTTCATATTTTGACCCATTTGAAGCCCAATAATCATCAAGGCCAATCGAATGACCAGTTTCTTTTTCTAAACCCCATCCGGGCTATAGTTAACAAGAAATATGATCCTGTTGGATAATTATGTAGATTTTAAATCAAACCAAGAGTTACAACTGTTTTAATCAACCGTGCAATTTCATGACTTATTATCAATGCTAACGTTCTCTCTAACTTCGTTTCTCGTGCAATTTTTTTCTTCTTGGTATAGAATGCTCATTTGTATAAAACTATGGCAGAACCAAATGTTTCCCACTCAACCCTCCTACAAGGAACAGATTAGCATATGTACCTCGCTCTCAGTGGTTAACAATCGGGAAAAGCAACCTACTTTTCAATGCACAAAAGATTCAAAAGAACCCCATCTTTCAGATATCAGTGGACATCCTGAGTAATACCAACTTCTTCCAAGCATTCACTGCCTCAGCAAATGTTCCTGCTATCTACCTGCACCATTTCTGGGAAAACAAAGGTCATATAACAGATGTGACAGGGGTGTTAGTAGTTGTCATTTGATAACAAAGGTTCGATCAAAGTGCTTATCATCCAAAGGTCATTAGCGAACACACCTGTCAACCCAACTCAGCCCATTTGAGTTACCTCCGTACTGGTGGACACGGTGATTGATCTTTGTAATGAGCTGGTATATCCTGAACTGTAGAAATTGATCTCTAGTAAACGGGTGGAATTAAGTAATATTCAACCTTGGAGGGCAATACTATCCTTGCTCAACCAATGCGTTTGACAGGAAAGACTTCTGGCAGTGACAAACCCCCCCAGCACCCAGTTCTGCAAATTGTCGGGAATCGTCAGCTCCAAACTAATGTTTATCAAGCAGTTAGCTGATATGGGAAGCGTTAACTCAAGGGATCCAACATTTTTTCTCACCACAAAGCAAGCCACAAAGCCATTTCTGTAGAACCCAAAGAAAAGTAACTCCTCTCCTTCATCCTTACAGGACGGTTTTCCAAAGTATAATCTACTACTTGGGTCAAGTAATTACAAAATCCATCGACGTCCACTGATGTCTGCTGTTCAACACACTGGAGATGAATATATATGTAGAAATCTCAAGTTTGGTCCCCTAAAGGTGAGTCGAGTTTAAGTGTTATTGTAAAGGCAATACCCGAACCCCGATAACTGAAGCCATCCAACAGTCCTCATATTATCCCAAGAAATCTTGAAAATGGTTTACTGAGAATGACAAAGAAAACCCCTCAAGAAGTGCCAGCATGCAACCTGAACAAAGCGTGTCTACACCAAAAACCCACAACCACCACCCATCAAACAATCCAACCAGCTCATTTCCCGACCAAGAAACCTCACGTAAGCTTCCACAGAAAGTTAGAAATGGAAAGCACACGTTTCCAACTAGTTGACGAAGAAGATGAATCTCAACAAGATCTTATTCCACACCGAAGAAGTAATATCCTAATCACGAACAGGCTAAGAAGATGAGTTTGTGAAAGCACTTCAAAAAAGAGAGAAGGATAATGTGATTGATGCTGACTTAGGAACGAGCTAATAAGTTAGGCTTGGATCCAGCCTTTCTGCCAACAAGTTCGGGCACCTGTTGGAGGAGTAACGGATCAGGACCCAGTAATCAGAAACAACTTCCTAAAGCATGAATTAGTAGTCAAGGGAAATGGCCATTGTTACTGAGGAACAAAGTGGCTCATTCCTGATTCAATCTATCAATAGAAAGAAAAGAACTACGATCATTTATCCTTGTTTATTGGGTGAACAATACTCCTCCTGATTCGACAACTTGACCCTCTTCTCAACCTGATGATGACACATCCAGAGAAAGTGATCCCATAATCTTCATCAACGTCTGAATTCAGAAATAACTGAAAGTGAAACTAGAAGCTGCTGCTCCTAAATGTGACAATGAACAAGGTGAAGATAGACTCGTCCCCCGTAACAAGAAGAGTAAGCGATACCTATATACAGACCCTGAAAAGGCGCATGAGGCTTTGGTGCTGGACCAATACCCATAGCCAAAGAAAGAAGACCATACAGTATCAGACCTCTGGAAAAATAATGTGTCCTCTTAGCTGTGACCAACCCTGAGCATATGGATATGAAATTCCTGCCACAGCCTACCCAAATGTTCATGAAAACCTGAAGCCTCTAACAGAAGAGTGGTCATCGAAGATAAACCTGAAAGTCAATCTGTTCTATGTCCTTCGAAGAAAAATCTCGATTACTCTTTAACTTAGGGATCGAAAAATTTCTCATTGACAAACCAACCGAAGGATGATCAGGGAGAAATCTAAATGGTAGAGAGAGTCTGATTCCACCGCAAAACCAGATCCTAGTCATCATACAGTAAGTCAACTCCTCACTGTGATTGCTCCCTTCATAGATGTCTCATCTTCAAGCCATCATAACTGGTCACTCCTCACCTAATCAACACGAAGCAACAACAATCACCACATCTCACCCTGAAATCACTCCTTCATCGCCCTTTCACTAAGATGGCACGATTGGAACAAGAGACAGGAATAACTGAATTTAATAAGACTGATCTCTCTCTTGATGTTTTGTCTTCAAATAGATCCCAAGTTCCTACGGCATTTGAAAATTATGCTAGAACTAAACATGAGTGATGCTCCTCCTTAAGGTTTTCTTGAACGACACACAGCGGTATTTAAATCAAGAAATACTCTGTGTTGCCTGCCCATAGTCCTGTCAAGAATCAAGAATCAGAAAAGAGCCAAAGGAGATTATCAAAGCCAAAAAGGAACAGGTGAGGAAAACAAGATTCAACTTACTCCATCAGTTCAACTGAGTAAATTTTATCAAAATGAATTAGAATACTAAAGAGTGCAACTCTTCAGACACCATGAATAAGATCAAGTCTGCAAACAGAAATACTGCCAACTACCGTCTAAATCTGCTCATGATTGCAGCTTTGATAACAGAAGTAAGAACCATTGATAAGGGAAGTTGTCAGACAATGGATAAATTGACCAGCAATATAAAGCATGATATTGAGTGATATGAAAGACATGTATGATATGAAGGCCATTTAGCTAGATCAAACCATGTTAGTGGTCAACAAGAGAATTAGATCTAATTCTGCCGCTTCTGGGTCAGCCCATCCTCCTCCGAAAGATGATGTCCAAAGTTCAAAGAAACCAAGGTATCGTTGCATCTTCTTCCAAACAACATTCCAGCTCTCACCACAACTGGATGGAAAAAAGAATTTTCACCACTAGAACATGAGAGGCTGGTGTTTTGTCTCTCTGATCATTAGATTCTGATCCCGAATCAGAACATTCTGACAATTCTTCAGATGACCATATCAATTGCAGTATGAAGGGAAAGACTTAGATATTGGAGGACACAGCATAACGCTCACGATCCCAAGGTGTTGACCACTACGTTGTGTTTGAAGCCGATTCCAAGAAGTGAGAGACCTGCGACACCCAACCAGAAGGACCATTCCCCCGAAAAATGATTACCGGAACCATGAGAATTAAGCAGGGCAAATACATACTCCACCAGCGAATATAATTTCCTGAGATTAGAACAAGCGTTCAAAGGAAGACATATGAATATGGGTCTTCATCAAATGGTTCTTCAGACGGAAACAATGAAAGAAGAAGCTTAACAAAGCGATTTTAGAAGGTCCAGCATTCAAGCCTTGTTAAAGCCTTTACATAAGAACAGCGTCATTTCATTAATACCAAATGAGGAATGCAATAAGCTGCTGACAAATAAGGTTTGACTTGAGTAATGCCTGGATGGTCATCCATAATATCACAAAATATAAGAAATAACCACTCCTTATGAGACCACCAGGTCATGTAGACTGATTCAAACCACAATTCTGTCTTCTTCAATAAGGTACTGGATTATCTGCGTTACAGGTGACAAAGAGCATAAAATATGCCTTATCCATATCCCAAGCTCAGAAGCCGCTCGTTTACCTAGACCTTGGCCTTGAAGAATTAGTTCCATCGTTGAGGGTTTGATATTGAGACGTCGAATATGACATAAGTTCGGTCTATGTCATCCACACAGGTGGTTTAGGCGAAGAATTCTATCTTAAACAAAACACAATGGATAGTCCTCAGGATCTGTGAAGCAGTCAGATCGCCATGCAATATCACAGTGTAGATCAGTGTCAATGTATTCGAAAATACGGAGTACAACTACCTAAGAGAAATAATTCTACGCCGTGCTGATAACACAGAGTACAAGATCTTAGAAAAGATTTCAGAAATCAACAACCAAATGAAATTTGTAATGATCTGTTCCTACTCAATATTCAAGATAAAGCTCAACCATCTGCCCAAGGATATGATCAATATCAGTCATCAACACTGCAGTCAACAATGTGTATAAGAAACCTTGTGAACCGGAATCGTAAGGGAGACTTACATCTCGGGATTGGAAGTTACCATAACAAAATATCAGACCTTGAACGATCCTAATTGGGATAGCAGCCGACATACTTCAAAGAAGACTATACATCGTCCCTAAGCCAAGAGCAGTTGTCTACAGAGAACAGAATGATTATCAAAAGAAAACAGATGGATGCTGAATGATCTTCACAAGATAAGTGATGGACGTTGACAAGATTCATTGAAAAAGCTGGACCAAATGGTTAAAGACATATTCATCTGTACGATTACAATAAGGGCAGGGAGACTAGTAAGTGGTTTAGAGGAAGACAAGAGAAGAACAAAGACTTTCATCACATAATCGAAAAATGACTAGCAGCTCATAAGTATTCTATCGAAGTCTATAACAGCTATGTTGGATTGAGAAAAATAAGAGATATTGACTAAGGACTGGATCAACAGACAACTGTAGACTACATCGTCATTACGAGTCACAAGTCAATCTTCTTTCTTATTGTGAATTAATGAAAACCTTGAACATTAGTAGCTAGATAATCTCTTGATGGTTAAGTGTTAGAGAGTAATTATATCCCACAACGATTATGAGGGGGGAGCAGTATAAATGTCTCTTACACGTACTTGGAATTATAGGCCACACTTATTACTCCCAAATAGTTATAACATATATAAATACAGTGAAATCCAAAATGAAAAAGGTTATTAAAATTTTTGATAAGGGAGAAAATGTAGATTAAACTATGTGCATAATAAAGAACAGTGATTATTAGGACTCATATACTCCGTCTCATATACTCCGTCCAAATGTGCTAAACAATTTCGAATACCGAAGCACATTTTGAGGGGAGCGTTCTTGAAAAAAGTCAAAAACAAGTCGAGGTAACAAAATGCTTTATATATATAAACATAAGTACCTTAATGATTTTTAATTATTTTATGGAAAGGAGAACAGTACCAAAAGGTCCGACCATGCATTTACTTAATTGGAGTTTAATAAGGTGTGTAACGTTAGGGTTCTATTCCCAATGAACCATCCATAACAGGGATCCACCCAGGGAGCAATCCACTAGTTATGTAGAAGTCCTAGGAAAGAACAAGGTAAAAGGAGTAAAAGGTGAGAATAAGGGTGTAAAGTGCCGTTTGAGAATGGAGCTAGTACAGGGAATAAACCGCAACAAGGTTCTAGTCATGAAGTTCTCGGTAAGCACTGAAGGGTTTGAAGGATTAAAAGAATTGTAAGATAAAGGGTGTAAAGAAAGAAGCCCTCCATTCACGGTAGTGGCATAAACCGGGTCAATTTTCCATATGCTGCCCAGAATCACTAAGATTTGATTTCTCACATTGAATATCGACATCATGGACCGAGTGATGCAATGCACAACCCTCCCTAGCCACTCAGAATCTTTCAAAAGATTTCTGTTTCATTTCTCACGGAGACTAAACACGGTTACTATGACTTTGCCACTCCGGTGTTTAATTGATATTGAACAGGTGGGTCAGTCTGCCCAGCCTTCCGATTACTAAACCAAATACACCTATTGATCTAGAGCCAAGAGATCGTCAAATAATCTACATTAGGACACATATCAAATTCTCTTTATCTTTCACACACTGTGGAAACAAGTCTATCATAATAGACCTACGCATTATCATATGTGATATTGCCAAACGATCCGAGTGAAACAATGGTTTTTTCATCAATGATAAGATGGAAATCCTGCTAGAGCCAACATCAAACGAAGCTATTATGTTAGGTGACTTGTTGCGATTCTATAAGAAGACAATCTTGTTACCACTGGAAATAAACATGGTGCGATTCTGTGTGAATCAATCTGTCCAGTATAAGAATTGACGGTTATTAATCATTGACAAACAACTCTCGAAGTGTTTACAAAAATCTTTCATAAGAAACGACTTAGTCTGTCTATTATTAAATCAATTTATTCACTTTATTACTAACTGTTTCATTACCAGGAATATCTTAAAGAATGGAGATAAAGAAATGGAAATACCCCAGTTCCTGAGATGTTCTCAAGTAAATAACCAAATGCTAAGACACGAGCCTACACTTTTTATGATGTAAATGAAATGACCGTCGTTAATATAAATGAGGTCAAAGCTTCCGCCAAACACTGATGACATGTAATTCATTGCACATTTGCACAAGATGCAATCCATACAAAATGATTGTAAGGATATGTTAGGTGCGAATGATTCTCAATAAAGCTCAAGATCACAGTCAAAGACCAAGCGTAAGATTGAAATCAAAAGATCTCTACCCCAAATGGTACAAATTATTAAATGTCCACGAGCTCAAAACTGAAGTGATTAAGTTAGTGTGGATATTATCAGGTGACCTCCCCTTAGGGGAGATTGGAATCTGATATTAGAAAAAGACTCGTTAACCCCCGTGTATTTTAACTGTTTATTATATTGCTCGTAGTTTTTATATTAAAAAGTACTTATTCGGTTTTAAGTCGGGTGATGAATACCTGTATATTTGTAAGTAAATATGATGATGATCCACATCCAACTTTGGAAGAGGTAAGCTATTTATTATTCTATTTACAAATGAAACACATTTTCTCTCTCTAGAATATTCTCTTCTAGTGATACTCTCCAAGAAACTAGCCCAAAACCAAGAATCGACCCCGTGTTTATGATAAAGGATATACACACTTTGGTCATGGAAGCGTTGTGATTGTGATTGGTGGGAAGATTGGGTTGTCCCAACATAAGGCTGTTAAAAAATGCTCATGTGAAGGTAGGTAAAAGTTCCCGTGAGGATGTGTATGAACATTAAGGTTACATTGAGAATGGATGTAGTTAAACACCAAAAGCGTTTAAAGAGTACCAAGGAGGAATATACCAAAGTTTTAACGCCAATTCGAGCGGAAACTGGAATTTTGAGTATTGGTATCCAGAGGCCATGGTCAGGGAGAAGCCTCCACGCAACGGCAGGTGGAGATGTTCGCATAGATCTAGTTTCCTGGAGCGACCGTCCAATTGCGAAGTTCCTCCAATATCGTTGTAAACGCCTTCGTGAATTCCAATAGATAGTCTGGACAGCTACAAGATGCAAGACAAGGTATTCATACACTAGTCATTCTTCATGGGGAGCGCCGAGTTTGTTATTCGTTTAAAAAAAGGATTTTCACATCTATGTTTCAGTCGATGTAAGAAACTGGAACAATTTGTGACGGTTAAGAATCCGTATATCCTCTCCAAGGTAATACTGAATTGTTTGACCACTACAAGAATCGTCTAATTTCTCCAAGATAGACCTTCAGTCAGGTTTTATCATCACTATGCGTTCATTAAGACGACATACCTAAGTACGGCGTTACAAACATCGATACAGACATTTTATGAGTTTACGGTTATGCCTTTTATGTGCTAACCAATGCCACCTCCAGTATTTATGTGACCCTTGATGAACAGTGGTTTTGTAAACCGTACATAGATAATTTGTAATAGTGTTCATCGATGACATCCTAATCTACTCAAAACGAAGTAGAAGACCATTGAATGTATTATTGGTTTTTGGGTGTTGAACTGTTAAGGCATAGGAGAAGCAGTATGCTAAGTTCTCTAAATGTGAATTTTGGTTGCAAGAGGTTGCACTTTTACTTGGCATGTTTAACCAGAATTGTAACATGTAGACCCAAGCAAAATAGAAAGCATTAAAGTAAATTGTGAAGACCCCTACGACTCCTTCTAAAGATATTCGATCATTTGATTGGGATTAGCCGGTTTATTTAGCTCGACGGTTATATATCAAATTTTCCAAAATTGTCTAAACCTCTAACCTCGTTAGACTCAAAAGAATCATAAGTATGTGTGGGTGTGTGAAGCAAGAAGAAGCTTTTCTCTACTTTAGAATAATAACTTTTGTATGCGACCAATATTGACGCTACCTGATAGAGGTGGAAGATTCATGGGTTTTATTGGTGATGCAGTCAAATCAATTGGGATTGGGTTGTAATACTCCATGTCTAAAGTAGGCAAAGTTAATACCTAAGCAACCAAGGCCACTGAAAACCCATGAGTATAAATTCATACACGTATAGTAATGATGACTTGAACTGTAGCGGTTGTGTTAGCTCTTAAGACTTGGGAGACATTATCTGTATGGTACTAGAAGAGTTATTTTAGTAAATACCGGATCGACTAAAATACACAACACATTTTTTGAACATAAGTAACTAAAATAAGCTGAAAATAAATTGGATTGAGTTGATTTAGTTGATTATGATGCGAGGATTCGTTTACCATCCTGTAAGCGCTAATGTTTGTGGCTGATGCACTAGTAGGAAGGGAGGCGTGGATAAGCCCTGGTCAATGAACTGTACAAATGGAAAGACAGAAAGGATACAAGTATGCCCAAAGCGATGCTCTTAGCAAGAGAATATACTTATATGATAGAAATCTCCATGGAATTAGATCAGCAGTATGTAAAAGAAGTAATGTTTAGATGTTTGGTATATTTAAGGACCGTATATGGTGTCCATTAATAGGATACGTGGAAAACGATAATTATTTGTATGAAGCTCCCAAGACTAATTTATTCTATGCATCCGGTGAGCTTTATAAGTATGGTACTACTGACCTTCGAGAAGGTATTGGAGGCCGTATGAAGAGAGATATTGCTACTTATGTTATTAAAGTGTTTTGACAATTCAAAGGTAAAGGCTGAGCATCAAAGGCCTTCGGGTTTGCTTCAACAACCTGAGATACCTGAATGGAAGTGGGATAAGATCACTATGGATTTTATCACAAAGTTACCTAGGTCAAAAAGTGGAAATGACACGATTTGGGTTATAGTCGATAAACTGACTAAGTCAACTCATTTCCTAGCAATAAGAGAAGACTATAGTCACAAAGAGATTGGCAAAGATCTATGTCGATGAAATAGTCGCGAGACATGGAGTTCCAGGTGTTGAATAATTTGGATTGAGAATTACGATTTTAACGACACGTAGCTAGCAGACTTTCAAAAAAGCATTAGAACAGGTTGGATAATGACTACCTATCCATCGCCCAACGGATGGAAAAAGAAGAGCGTACTATTCATACCTTAGGAGTATATTTTGGAGGGTCGTTTGGTAACTGATATTTGTGTGGGACTGGGTTTGTTCCTCTACCATTGACTGAGTTTTTTCTTACAATATTATCTATCATTCGAGTAATAAAAGTTGTGCTCACGTTTGAATCCTGTATGGAAGGAAGTTGTAGGTCCCTGTTTTTATGGGCCTGAGATTGGAGTAAATTAGTTACATGGGACTTGAATAAATTCAAGAAACGGACTGATAAATTCTGGTTTGATAAAGGAAAAGCTCAAAGCAACCAAGAGATCTGAAAACAGAAGCAAGCAGACAATAGACGCAAACCATAGGGAATATGAAGTAGAGATCGAGTGATGTTGAAAATATCACCTTGTTAAAGGTGTTAATACTTTTCCGAAAATATGAAAGATATCACCAAATATACTATCCCATTTGATATTCTTGAAAGTATCGTCCTTGATGTGCTTATCTATTTGAGATTGCGAAGGAATTAAGTTTGGGATACTCGATACTGTTTCACTGTCAAACTTGAAGACATGTTTGTTGCAGATGCTAATCATACATTGCCCAATAGAAGAAATAAAGGTTGACAAAAACTCTTCGTTTTGTTGTGAGGAACTCGTATAGATACTGTGAATTGTGAAGTTGAAGAGTTTGAATGCGTAGTAAGATATGCGATAGTTAAAGGTTCGAATGAATTCCAAGCATTGGACCAGAGTAAGACTAGGGAATAAAAGGATTATAAGAATTCCCTAAGTATCCTCTGTTGTTTGTCGATCGAGCTGATACATTGGCAAGCTAAATCACGGGACTAGATATTTCCTCTAAGATGATAATGTGACAACCATGAATGAGCAGTTTAGTCAACCCTGTAGTGTTGACTTATGTGTCTTTTTCAAAGTATGGTTTATGTATTCCTAATGTTTATATGTTTTATTATGTGTAGTTTATGAAGGTATATGGTAATCAATCTATTGAGTGTTACATCTCAATGAGATTAGTAAAGATGGGAAATATTTGTTGAGCACAATTTTCGTTCCATTTTTAATTGACAAGAACTTATTGTTTATAATTGAGCGTTTGCAAGTTTAATGTTAAGTAAATAGTAACTAATACCGTATTTTGTGCTATTTATCTAAGATAGGTTTAGCGATTAGAGTGTAGATTAATAAAAATGTAAAATTTCAATAATATAAGAAATTTTATAGTGTTGGAAAATGACTAGTTAAATTAAAAGGAGTAGTAAACTGTCGGATTATGCGCAAAAAGGTATGAGTCAAATAAATTATAGTTTTTTTAAAAAACTTAAGGATTTAATAGTAAATGAATAAAAAATAAAAAAAAATCAAAATAAATATATATATATATGAGACGGGCCGTTTTTAAGGTATAAAGAATAAAGAAAAAAGAATAAATCGCTACTCCCTAATCTAAATAACCAATTATACATAAACTATAATTCATACCTAGATGCCTAATAAATACGTAAACCGAAGAATTCCCTAACCCTCCCCATACCTAGTTCGACCGGCCAAAGAAGGAGAAAGCAAGAAACAATTTTTGTTTTTAGTTTAACTTTAATGGTACGATCCGATCAATAATTATAGTTTGTATTAATTTTATTCCTAGTAATCGAAACGTGATGGATTAGGTTTTTTTAATTTAGTTTTACATGAGGGTTAGTAATAACTCAGTAAGTTAGTATGATATATAAATTGTTAGTTTAATCATTAGATGAATTACAATTAGCGATAGGATCATGCATTATTGTGCTTGATGTATCACTCGAATAAGATCTTATTCACTTGCAGAAAGTTAGGCAGTTTGTAACGAGCATAACTTCTGTCGATAACAGATCAAATAAAGTAATTTTTACAATAAGACTATGAGATAACGCACATATAGACTACTTTCTAGAAAAGAGCAACCTCATAAGTTTTTATGGTGTGAAGTATGTCAAATGGTCAATTCAAATCATTGGGTGTAAACAGTGAATGAATTTCAGTTTTGGTTTTGATTTTCTAAAAAATACTTTATACACTGGGTTAGAGGCTTATAATCCACGTGAAGTTAATTAATATAAATGTTGTGACCTCGTGAATTTTTGCTAAGGTCATAAGTTGGGGGACTAATTTAGGGTAATAAATGACATAACATTTTAGAAGGGTCAGATTCTGGACGAATTTTAAATACTTTGGATTAAAGAAATTCAAAATGGTATTTATTAAAAGTGTAAGTGACTTTGTGAGAGCTATGGAGAGGTTTCATAGACATATATTACATGGGTGAAATTTGTGAATTTGAATTAAGTGTATTGTTTAAGTAGTGCTTTAGGGCACGCAATTTAGAGTAAAATTTCTGCTTAAAACCCGAGAGTTTTAAAGAGTAAGCATTAAAGTATAAATGAATTATGTAAGAATGGTTTAAAGGGTTTTAAAAGATTATAGGACTATTAAAGATATGACAATTGTAACAATCAAAGTTGAAGTTACATCATAGTTGGGTTGAGATTTCCTAATTGATTGAATCTAAAAATGTGTAATAATTGTTATGAAAGTTTCGTGAAATATTGGAATTATTTATTGGTGATCATTTGAAGCTAAGCATCCGGTGAGTATCATAGCCCCTTACTTAATGATAACTATGTAAAAAATGATTGCTATGAGTTTAAAAATGATTTATAGTTGTTGTGATTATGTGTTATAGATGGTAAATTGGTTTAGTATGTGATACGCTCCAGGCTTTGTGATCAACATGGAGTTGTTTATAATTTGATGTGAGTTGGATATAGAGTGGTTTTTACTACTCAATCAAATCAACATGAATGGTTGAAATAATACTCAATGATGTGTTGCTTACAGGCCAAAGAATAATTTCCAGCTGTGTAGTACTTTTAGGTAGCGAATGTACAATATTGATCGGGGAAAACGATCCTGACCTAGTGTTTTGGTAATGATCGTTGGGAAACGTTATCCTACCTATGATTTTGTAATGGATCAGGAGTACCGTTCCTACCGCCATATTGGAATGCATGTAGCATAAGTTTCATAATTTGCATAAGATGTCCCATATTGATTTGTAAACATAGTAATGTTGTTATGAAAAGTTTATATTCGAAGTCTTAAGACCAATGAACAGACTCACAACCGTTGTGTTGATGTTTTAAAGCATCATTTTCAGGTGAGCATTATTGGAAATAAGATTAAAAGAAGTGGCTAGTAAGAGAACCATATGATGTCATGTGAGATTTCTATTACTTGTCTGTTAATTTTTGCATTGTTTGAGAATTTGAATAAATGTGCATGCTTTTCATTGGCGAGAACTTTCGTATCATCAATAAAGACGCCCTTTTGGAAGTTTTAGATTAGGTAATTGGGTGATTTATGACACTAGTGTCTTTGCTTTACTTAGCTTTGCATATATACATTATTCTCTATAGAGACAGCCGGTGTGTTGTAGAAGATATGCCATTCTTGATTACGCCTCACGTTTCCGCCTTTCGTGGTGGACAAATAAAGTACGAATAGCAAACATAGTTATAAGAGTATACATAACTCACACTTATTTAGTAATGACCATACACACACATCAATGTTGACATCAACGGTGGTATTAATTGTATATTTATATAAATAGTTAAGATATCTATATATATATGTTTATGTCTTTTCCCACCTACCTAACATTGCACATGTACTCCCTCATGTATGAGTAAGTTCGCCAAGATGAGACCTAAGTGTTGGCCGGCCTGTAGCGTAATCCACGATGAGGAGGAACTGTGGACGGGTTGGTAGTGTTGGTGTGGAAGTTTGTATTAAGACCTAAAAGGGAGGTCATAATTACCATTGTTAACTAATCGATTGGTCAAGGGAATGACCAGGAATTTGAGCTAATGTTGTGAAGAAGGAGTCAATGAGTGAATGTAAGGTGGATCAATGGGGGAGCACCTCGACTTCTCGACATCATTGACCACCAAATTGCAAAACCTCATACCGCCATGCTATCTCAGGTTGTAACCAAGGAAATGGTTAAAAATCAAAATGGTAATCTGGTAAAATAGAGATGTTTTAGATAACCATATGAATGTATTGTATTAATGAATGGCAACCGGGTAGGTTGATCATATAAGGAGTTCTTAGCTTGGGTTAAACCCTAATTAATTATTCTCGGTAAGGAAGTGTTGTGCAGATGTTCTGTTACTCGATGGATTGAGAAAATGAGTACCGTGGCAGGAGAATGATGTGTTGTAGTATTGACTAAAAAGTAAAATACACTGCTGGTTCATTGTGGTAAGGCTTAACTCGGTGGAAAACTCTCGGAACTACACGACTAAGCCGATAAGTTTCTATTTATTCACATTAAAATAACATTTAAGTTTAATGATGATAGAAAGTTTTGTCCTAGTCATGATAATGCAAAAGTTAGAAACTGTGTTTGTGGAATCACGCCAATGGTCGGGGGCTGCCAGTGCTGCGTATACTAAATAGGTTTCGATGGATTTGGCGATGTTAGTTTCCTTACTTAATAACTCCATAAACTAGAATATTGAGCGTACGTTATGGCCTTGCTCCGACACTAATCCTTAGATGGAGGCAGCACTGTAGCCAAAGACTATACAGAAGGATGTGCAGATTTCCTGGTGCCGCTGACCGATGATGCGTAAGGAAAAGTATCTATTAAGAGAGCTTGAGAAGAATGAAATGTTGGGTGAACCTAGCAAGGATTAGAATGGTAGTGATATATCAAGAGAACTAGGAACTGGAAATGCTTTTGCTACACCGGCAAACCCCAGTAGTACGAGATAATATAGTTGTTTGGGCCCAAGGTTTTTACCACTTGTCAATTCTGCCATGCACCCTGAGGGCCTTGTCGCACATGCTTTAACTGTAATACGCCGGGTCATTTGGCAAAGGATTATAGAGGTGTGCCTAGGAATGTGAATCTTGTCAATGATAGAAACCCAACTCTTAGGGCATGTTATGAGTGTGGTAGTACCAACCATGTCAAGTCAGCTTGTCCTAGATTGAATAGGGCACAAGGACCGGGAGGAAATTATCCAAACCAAGTTGTTGCTAATAGTGAGGGTCAGGGTCGTGGAAACCAAGGGAACCAAGCTAGGGGTAGGGAATTCATGTTAGGAGCAAAGGAAGCTCGCTAGGATCCGAACATTATGACGGGTATGTTTACTTTAAATGATCATTTTGCCACTACCTTATTTGACTCTGGTGTCGACTATAGTTTTGTTTCCACTACTTTTATACATCTGTTAGGCATAGAGCCTAGTGAATTAGGTTTTAGATATGAGATTGAGATAGCTAGTGGGCAGCTAGTAGAGATCGATAAGGTTATTAAGGGTTGTAAACTAGAAATCGAGGGTTATGTCTTTGACATTGATTTGATACCATTCGGGAATGGGAGTTTTGATGTGATTATAAGTATGGATTGGTTGTCTAATCATAAGACTGAAATAATTTGTCATGAGAAAGTAGTGAGAATACCACTACTAGTTGGCAAGGTGCTTAGAGTATTAGAAGAGAAACCGAAAGAAAAGATGAGGCAGCTAAAGAGTGTTAAGGCTAAAGAGAAGGAAAAAAAGAGATAGTAGTAGTGAGAGACTTTCCCGAGGTATTTCAGGATGATTTATCTGGATTGCCGCCTATTTGGGAAATTAAGTTTCGAATTGAATTAATCCCTAGAGCAACGCGGGTTGCAAAGTCTCCCTATCAGTTGGCACCTTCTGAATTGGAGGAGTTGTTGGGACAACTCAAGGAACTCCAAGATAAAGGTTTCATTCGACCAAGATCATTGCCTTGGGGAGCGCCGATATTGTTCCTTAAGAAAAAGGATGGTTCTTTTAGGATGAGTATTGACTATAGAGAGTTGAACAAGTTGATTGTTAAGAATCGTTATTCGCTTCCTAGGATTGATGATCTATTTGACCAACTATAAAGGCCGCTGTTTTTCTCAAAGATAGATCTTAGGTCTGGATACCATCAGCTGAGAGTGCATAAGGATGACATTCCAAAGACTGTGTTTAGAATTCGTTATGGATATTTCGAGTTCACAGTAATGCCTTTTGGTCTGACTAACGCACCAGCGGTATTCATGGATTTGATGAATATAGTTTGTAGGCCTTATCTTGATAAGTTTGTGATAGTGTTTATAGACGATATCTTAATCTACTCTAAGACTCGGAAGGAGCATGTAGAACACTTAATGTTAGTCTTAGAACTGCTCAAGAAGGAGAAACTATATGCTAAGTATTCTAAGTGTGAATTCTGGCTAAGCGAAGTGCAGTTTCTTAGGCATGTGATAAATGTTAATGGGATTCATGTAGACCCTAGTAAGATTGAAGCTGTTAAGAACTGGAAAGCCCCTAGAACTTCGTCTAAGGTTTGTTCGTTCTTAGGATTGGCTGGATATTGCCGTAGGTTCATTGAGAACTTTTTTAAGATAGCTAAGTCTCTTAATATCTTGACTCAGAAATGTAAGACTTTCGATTGGGGTAGGGAACAAGAATTGGCATTTCAAACTTTGAAGGATAAGTTGTGTAATGCGCTTATTCTAGCTCTCCCCGATGGACCGAAAGACTTTGTGGTATATTGTGATTCGCCCGAGATAGGACTAGTCTGTGTGTTAATGCAAAGAGGTAAGGTGATAGCCTACGCGTCTAGGCAGTTGAAAATTCATAAGAAGAATTATACGACCCATGATTTGGAACTAGGAGCAGTTGTGTTTGCCCTTAAGATCTAGAGAAATTATCTGTATGGGACAAAGAGTGTCATCTATACGGATCATTAAAGTCTTCAGCACATCTTTAGTCAGAAAGAGTTAAATATGCGACAGCATCACTGGATAGAGTTGTTTAGTGATTATGACTGTGAGATTTGCTACCATCCAGGTAAGGCGAATGTGGTGGTTGATGCCCTAAGTAGGAAGGACAAAATAAACCTAAGAGAGTTAGAGCCATAAATATGACCCTTCTGTCGAGTATCAAGGATAGGATACTCGCGGCTAAGAAGGAGGCTGTGGATGAGTCTGCAAGATTGTAGAAAGGTTTGGATGAGATGATAAAATAGAGAAGTGATGGGACTTTGTATTACCTGGATCGAATATAAGTGCCTTTGAAGGGTGATGTGAGAACCTTGATAATGGACGAAGCCCATAAGTCGAAGTACTTTGTACATCCAGGAGCTGATAAGATGTCTTATGACCTTAGAGATAGGTATTGGTGGTCGGGTATGAAGAAGGACATAGCTGTGTATGTTAGTAAATATTTGACTTTTTTAAAGGTTAAGGCTGAGCATCAAAGGCCATCTGGCTTGATATAAAAATCAGAGATTCCCGAATGGAAATGGGAAGGAATAGCTATGGATTTTGTGACTAATTTGCCTAGGACTAGTAGTGGGCATGACTTAATCTGGGTCATTATAGGATATTAGATATCATAACATAATCAATTATTTAGGGGTTGGCCTACTTTATAGAGAGAGAAAGTGAGTTCTAGTGAGAGAAACAACACTTGATGTGTGTGTATTATAAAATGATCATCCAACCCCTTCCCATGGCTAGAAAGGGGTATATATATATGAGTTTTGTGCCCCTGAGTGGGCTATGGAGTGGGCTAACATGTGGGTAAAGACCCAGCCCAACACCATAAGTCATAGGGTAATCAAACGATTAATATTAAGGCTACAAGCTAACCTATGCTAGACATTAAACGGGGTGACCAAGTCTTTTACATGGATTTTCATAATCCTAACAATCTCCCCCTAAGGGAGGTCACCCTAGAAAATACAAATTGAATCCTAGCTATCTTTGAATTGATCTTTGACTTTGGCTCATAGTCTTTTGATTCTTCAAGATTAGTCTTTGATCTTTGTTCCTTAGACTTGTGTGATCTTTGAGCTTTCTTTGAGATCATCATCTACAATAAATCTCTTAATCCTCCTTGTTGTGGAGTATTGCCTTCCTGTGATGTTGTGACCTTCGGACCCGCATGCTCACACTTTTCTGGATCATGAGAATACTCATCAGAGTTACGGAAGCTGTGTTGTAGGTCTTTCATTTGTCATGATGTCTTTGATTAGTAACATTAAGTGTGAGCATGGGGTTGTGAATTGACTCCACTGGAACGAGGTATCTCCATCTCCATCTTTATGTAAACCTGTAATAAAACAGTTAGCAATAAAGCAGGGGACGAATATGCTTTATCTTTCGCTTGAAGGACTGGTTGGATTAAAACCTCCGGAAGCCGTGAGGATCTGACCTGTGACTCAGGTCTAGATTATCTTAAAAGAAGATCCTTGACAGGATTTCCAGTATAAGTATCGAATCATCTAATGTACAACCATCAGAATCACCATACTTTCCTGTTCTCTTTATCAGAACGTCTCAAAGCAAACAACACGATAAGAGTGAATCGGTTAGTTACTGTCTTACCGATTGATGAGAAAAATTAATTTGAAAATCAATTGACGTATCACTTAGAAGTATTTTTGTGAACACATCAAGTGTGTTTTATAGCACAGAATCGTAATTTCATCAGAAAACATTTGTTTGAAAGATATTCACAGTCAATGTTGCTCGAAAATCAGTTGTGAGAACATCGAAAAGGTTTTCCATAAAAATTCGTCTATTTAATGCCTTGGAACAAGTTTAATTCATAAAGAGTTTTGCACATCGTTGCTTTCCATTTTTCACAAGTTTAATTCCATAGTGGATACCTAACAATGTCAACTAAGAGCTAGTTAGATGTTGGCTCTAGAAGGATTTCCTCTTTATTGTGAGTAACTTTCGTATCACTGGATGTGTCTGGCATTACCTAGAGGTTAATGCGTAGGACTCTTTAGATTTACTTGTTATCACAGTATTGTGATAAGCAAGCATAGATTGTATTGTGTCCTGCAAGATTTATGGATGATCTCATGGCTCTACACTCTATAGTGCATCTTTTAGGTCTTTAGTAGTCGGAGGCTGGTGCAGGACTCCACATTTTCAATATCATCTATCTCGGA
The DNA here is from genome assembly GCA_026074375.1 of Tanacetum coccineum. Classification (NCBI taxonomy): domain Eukaryota; kingdom Viridiplantae; phylum Streptophyta; class Magnoliopsida; order Asterales; family Asteraceae; genus Tanacetum; species Tanacetum coccineum. Next base: position 48,083 of record BQNB010014054.1, on the reverse strand, counting down.
GTAAGAGAGACGATAGATATGTGTTTGATCTCCGTGGAAATGAAACAAGTATCCTTTGGATATAAAAAAGGGGGGAAAATATTGGTGGCTAGGTAGGGTTGTAGGTACCACTAGGTCCATGATACTTGGCTTCAATGTCAGCATCAAAACATGTGATTCTGACAAACATATGTAGTGACCCGAAGTGTCTGCCTAAATGTTTAGGAGGGCTGCTTTCTTTTCACCCTTTATCTCAACATTTCTTTTTCATTCTTACCCCTTCGTGTCTTACCAAGACTTCATTTACTAGATCTTGTTGGGTATGTTCCTGTATTAGCTCTTTCTAGTCCGCACTATCCCTTATTTCACATTACTCTTTAGTATATTACCAAAGGACTTCTACACTAACTTGTGGATTTGTCCATAGGGTAGATCCCTCTGGATTGGTTGGGATTGAGGGATCATGTACATAACCTTACATCCTTATCACTCCGATTAAAGTTAATTACATGTCGGTCTTTGGTATTTCCTTACGATTGGCCTTTATACACATTCGCTCCCCCATCAATATGCTGCATCGATATTCTTGAAAAGGTTTAGAAATATGGGAGAGCCTAACTTGAGTCTAAATTATCACATTTTTATTTAGATTTTTCATATTAAAATCACATTCTCTCCCCGATAAAAAATTTCATACCTATGAGATTTGGATGCCAATTGATTTAAATATGTTAGTGAAATTTGGGAGAAAATGTGTCTGATTTATACAAGCCGATAATGAAACATAAGCATGCTCCCCCTTAATTATGGATGGACATAATTCGTGTCACTTATTATGAGTTTGTTCTAATGTTTACAAAATTTGACACAAACTTAGAAAAACCAAATATACTAACACAACAGATCATAATCACTACTTTATTATGTAAGATTACCACATCAGTAGATAATAATAATTACCCCACTTGAGATGGATCGTGATTGCGCGATGATGTGTATCATTTGGTTCTCTTCAGCAGTCTATCTGTTCCCTATATTGTCCTTTCAACTCACCTCCAACAAAGCTTTCCAGGTTCAGGAAGATTCTCCTTGTCTTACGCCATTTCTGAATGGCAAACATGAAGTCTTTGCTTCTGTCGCATCTTTCCTTGTCCAAGACCGTGTGTTCAAACCCGGATTCATCTTGTTGACCTTGGATTCCTTGACTTGGTAGTCCAATGCCTCATAATTGTTGCCAGAGTACGTCACTGAACTTGTGGATTCATTGAATGGCATGATCATTTAACCATATTTATCCCTAGTGTGATGGCCTTTGATTAATATATTTTAGATTATCTCTTATATATATAATATATATAAATATAAAATATATAGTAAGAAAATAAAAAAAACTACAATAATCAATAAAACCGAGAAGTAGTATAGAATGTTCCCGGGTCGTTTATCCCCAACGAGGCTGGACTAGAGAATCGTACGAGTCGAATAGAATGGGTTTGAATGAGAGAATATGATTTGAGAGTGTGGAAAAGCTAAGTTAAACAACACAAACAAAAACGATATGAAAAACCTAAAATTGAAATTTAAGCTGAAAAACGATTGAGCACGAATACCGAACAGGGCCAAAAACATAGCTTTTAGCAATTTAACCCATAAAACAAATTTTAAAAGCTAAATTAGATTCTAAATGACAAATAACGAAGTTTAAAAAAAACTAGACTGAAAACGGAGGTCGTTTGACCCAAAAACGAGTCAAGACAAAAACCGTACCCGAGCCCCGTTCTTTAAAAATCAAAAAGTTACAAAAATGACCCTACGAAAATTTTTGCATTTTTCCTACAAAATATATGACTAAAGAAAATTTTCTAAAAAAGAAAAATATTTTTTTGATAATTTTTATGAATTTTTAAAACTTATAACGAAATTAAATTATAAAAAAAATATAAACTATTTTTAAAAATATGAAAAATTTACCTAAAATACTAGTCCATAAAAAACCCTACCTTGAGAAAAATTAAGAATCCAAACATTGGCTTAATAATCAGCTTCGAAATAAGCTGGAAACAGCTTATAGCTTTAAGGGGTAAAAAGGGTTTAAATACTAAACCACTTGGGACTCTAACGTAGAAGTCCCAAGGGCGCAGCGGTAAGGCTTGTTATAAAAAGGGGTGTATTGAGGGTAGAGGCCCGGGTTCGAGTACTTGTTCGAACCGTGTCACCCTTATCTCCCCTTTTTTTCACAAATTTTTTTCAAACAAACTTGTTAAGCTCCTCGAGCTTAACAATTTTCATAACTACGACTTTTTGAAAATGCTTATGAATAAGCTGAAAAAGGGCTTTTTAAAACAGACAGTAAGCTTAACTAAGCTTAAGGCTTAAATAGCTTTTTCTTTTTGACTCTTTGGACTATGAAGCTGATTTGGAAACAATAAGCTAAAAGAATTATCTAATAACCTTAAAAGCACTTATGGAAACTAAAAGTACAAACTAAATAAGCTAAAAAAAGGCGCTTAAACTAAGACAGAAAGCTTAAATAGCTGAAGGCTTAAATAGCTAACTCTTAATGGCTTTTTGTGAACAAATAAGCAAAGGAAATGGAAAAAAGAGCACACACAGCTTAACACACCAACAATAAGAACTACCAAGGACAAGAATAAGCAAATGAGATAAGCTCAATAAGCCAGAAGTGGCTTAAACCCTCAGCAGTACTAACTTAAGAGTTAGTACTGCTAGAGTAAATTTTAAGCCTAGGGACACAATTTTGGCTTAAAAATAAGCAACAAAAAGGGCTTCTTAAGGTCCACAATTAGAAGGGCTTATAAAAGAGCTTATTGGCTTCTTAGAAAAGCCAAAAGCTAAGGGATGAGGCCCCTAATAAGCTAGAACAGATGGCTTAAAAATAAGCCCTAGCACCAGGGCAACTAAACTAAAAAGAAAGGGCTTAATTTGACAGCTTATTTTAAGCTGTCAAATAAGCTCTAAATTAAAAATCAAAGCTAAGACAGATTGAGCATGGCTTAAGGTGAACTTGTGCTCAAATTTTAAACCTCTAAGGACAATTTAAAACCTGCTAATTTTTGCAAAAGAAATAAGTGATGTTGGCTTTTGAAAAACTTGAAAAATGTTGACAGAATGTGTACAAAACACAAGGAACCCTTAAGGCTTGGGCTAGTTGGTTTTGCATACACAAATGTCACTAATTTGCGAAGCCTTACTCAGATTCACAAGTGCCTTATCCAAATAATCACTTTTGGGCTTCTCTTTAATCCTAACAGTTTTAATAACAACTTAGAAAAACTTTGAAAAACAGTTTCTGGGACCTAATAAACTTTGAAAACAGACTCAAACAAGTTATAACTTAAGCTAAAGTTAGCTTTGTGACACCAACCATAAACCTTCCATTTTTGGAACATTTTGGGCTATACCCTACACCCTCTTATATTTTAAAACTGGATTTTAAATGCTTACCAAAACTGTATTAAGCTTAAACTTTTGAAGTTAACTAGCATAAATAAAACAAATTTCCCAAAAATTAATAAGCACTAAAAAGTAAAAGAAAGAGAGATAACGCACTTTTAATAGCTAATTGCCAAACAGTGAAATTAAGCTGAAAATTAAAAAGGCATACCTAAACTCCCTTTGATCAAACAGGAGTGAAGTCACTCCTAAATAAGCTCATAATACCTACAGTTATAACTAAGCTAACTTAGAAAACAGATGAGCCATCCATTTATTGCTCATCATCCATTTTGCTTGATAAAACAGTGACTTTTCTTGTCCTCTTTTAATTTTCCTTAAACTTTTGTATAAAAGTTTTAAAACAGATTATAAAGAGCTTATATTCAAAGCTTATATGGTTGTTAAAAAAACACAAGTAACTTAGACACGATGTAAAATTTTAAGCTGGATTTTCATTAAAAAGAAAGTACAGTACATTAAAAGTGAAATAAGTTTACAATATTAAAAACTAAACTGAATTCTAAAAATTACTTACTAAAAAAAAAACTCTGTTGCCATAATGGCTTACAAAGGCTTTTATAGCCAAACTAAGCTAGGGTTTTTGCACTCTTGTCTTCACTCCTTGTGCTTCTTTGTAGACACAGAAATGACTTGTGTTTGTTGTGAGAGTATATACACAAAGCAATCCTAGCCCTTGGTATTTCTTGCTGCCCACACAAGTTAATCAACACCCTTGATTCGAATTGGTGGGTTTTTGGATTGCCACTTGGCATACCCATGTGGGGGGTGGGGTTTGGTTTAGTTATGGTGAATGGATTTGGAATAGGTATGGTGTCAACGAGGTTGAAAATGACAGGTTTGGGAGGTTATGGGCTTTGGCGGGAAATGTGTGTAGAAGATATACAGTGTTTCAAACGTGGGGTGAGAGTTTATGGTTTTGACAGGTTTAGTCCCTCATAAATATAGTTGTCCTTGCAAATTTTGTCCTTATATTTATAAACGTTTGAAATTTTGACAGAAACACCCCCTAACTGTTATAAAGGTTATTACACCACAAGTCCTTGTGGTGTATAACTTTAGAGATTTGGCAGCATGAGCCTGTGTGGTTTAATTCTTTGGAAAATGCTGACTGAGCCTTGCATGCTATTTTTCCTCCTTCTACTTTATAATAATAAGTTAGGGGGTCTTGGCAGTTTGTCCTAAATTATTTTTCTTTACTTTTTGACTTTTGGATTTGTAGGGGTTGACTTTGGTTGACTTTTTGACATTGGGCTTTGTCTTGACTTTGTCTTTACATCGCTTGTTCGTTCAGTGTCCGTTTGTCGTTTGGCTTAGTTTTTCGTCCTTTTTTAGGATATCCGTTCATGCACAACACTATTAGCTAAAAAAGCATATTTTTGGCATTTTTAGTCCGTATTTTGGTTATTTTTACTTGTTTTTAACGCGTAAAAGTATGTGTAATTTAAACACATACCACCCTTGGAGAGTCAATTACTCGTGAAGTCGTGTTGGAAACTCAAAGCTTGGGCATACCATTAGTTTGTGAGTTTAGCATGCGGTTCGGTAGCTTTCAATCCCTAGCTGAAAGTCTTCTACGCGTTGTCTATAACCAAGTTTCTGGTTATAAGTTGACAGTAGTAGTGAGAATCTTCTTATCTTGAGTGGTAGATGGTCAGGTGACTTGATGATTCAATGAGTTAAGTACAGATCTTAAGTCACTAGGGTAGATATTTGAAGTCCTTTTCCGCAATAATATATTCATTAAGATCAGCTCTACGAAGGACGATCGTCTTCATGTAATCGTACCTATATAAGGAGAAAACTTCAATTCTGACAACGCTTAAAATGCGCATATGAGTCCGTATAGCTCTGCGATCACCCTTAGATGTGTGTCTGTTAATGTATAATCGTTGTCTTTAGAATCACCAGTGAGAAATACCATACATAGCAGCGATGTCATACTTGCATTCCTCTTCAATCCACATCTAATCGGGTACCATCTGTTCTAACCCAACATCAGGATAATAGGCCGCCATCATGTTCGAGACTGACAATGCAAGTCTGCCACTCTTACGACCGTATCTTAGATACTCTAAGTCCTTGTTGAATAAAAAGTCAGATTGAATTGTGACTTGACCAGATGGACCACCCAGTGGTAGTGGTTTGCTGACATTATACTTGACGATTGACTCGTCTACTTGATCGGTTAGTAGTTTATGGCATTCTTCCATTTGGTACTGAAGATGAATCACATTAGGATGGAAGACTTTGACAATTTCATATGTAGGGCCTTCCAGGTCGTGTTGTTTAAGTTCAGTGATGACTTGCTTTTTGCAGAACCAGTCTATAAAAATTGCCATGTCACCAGTCTGCGCAAGTAACGAGTTCTCTGGTGGAGGTGCATAGGTGGACGCAAGAGTGGATGCCCAGTTGTTCATTGGGACAGGCAAATCAGATGATGGTATGGACCAGGCAGGTTCTGGTGTAGCAGGTCATCTTTAGTAAGTGGCTTCCATCAATTTTGCTTTAAGTTTACCATGGGAATATGATCATCCCGATGTCTTCATCACCAGACGAATGTACCTATTCATCGGTAGCCATATCATCATCCATATGTAGATCTCTAGGAATTGATGAGACATACGGCTTGAGTCTTGTGTCAGTAGTTGTCCAAGCCATATATTTAGTTGAAGCAGCTGTCTTCGAAGAGCTCAAAGCAGCAGTGCTTGTAGACTGATCACTCTGGTTGGTGGATAAAGGTGGAGGAGGAGGAGGCAATTGAGATGATCCAAAAGCTCCAAAAGCTCCAGAAGTTCTAGATGGACCTGCTGGATATAAAGGAGGGGGTGGCTGATGAGGTGAAGACCCAGGTGGTGTTTTCGGTGAATCATGTCTCTTTTTCTTCTTTTTTATGCTTCAGCTAGATCAGTTAGGAGCTGGTCAGTGTGATCACGGTCTATTAACTTCTCCAGAGCTTCGTACAACTTCTTATGATCTTCATACATGCGGTGGTGAAGAATCTCTTTGATAACAGCTTCTGGAAAATCTCTGAAGCAATCTCTGAGAGGAGCTTGAATAGCCCAGTCAATAGCATCAGTGACGATTTCATCCACTGCTTTGCTCACCTGATGGGGAATATCAAGATTCTCTAATTTGTACAATGGTATGTGCTTAATTACACATACCATTTTCCATTAAAAACGAATTTAAATGACTAAAAACATACCAAAAATACATTGTATTTGTATGTTTTGCATTTGTATTGTGCAGGAAACGGATATTCAAGAAAAGGAACAAAAAGAGGAAGAGTTGTTGTTGTCATTGTTGTTGTTGTGGTTGCGGTTGCTGTTAATATTGGTAGTGGTGCTTGAATCGCTGTGGGGACAGGTTGAGAGACTGTGAGATCAATAACCGGGGTGGTCATTAGAGGGACAGAAGAGGTGTCCTGATGAATGGGAACAGTGACCATTGACTGAACCTCCGATTCAGTATTGGTTTTCTCAGGTTCGTCTTCTTGTGACTTCTCCACAAGGAACTGATCGGCGAAGCTGAGTTCCTTGTCAAGATGTTGTAGAGAAGACAGGGTTCCAGCTGAGCTCGCAGGTTTCTCAAGTCTCACTTCACCTTTAGTTGGGAGTTTAAGGTTCTCTTAAACATTTGGATAAGACGTTGTAGTAAATTCTTCATCCATTTGCTCAGGGTTTGGTTGAATTAAAGTATCATAGGCTTCAAGATCCATGTGTTCAAGGTCTGGTCCAGCATGAACAACATGACTTGATGGAGGTTGAGACGCTGCAGCATCACCAGGGTTTAGTCCAGCCTGGCCTTCATCATGTTTACCAGGGTTTTGTCCAGCCTGGCCTTTATCTGAAAGCTAGCAACAATCCCCGGCACTTCCTCATCAGATTCTGACTCACTGTCTGTCAGCCCAAGTTCAGCATATAATGAAGATGATTCATCATGACCAGAGGATTCGGTTGGTGTGGAGGTGCGCCTTTGGAAGATAAACTGATCTGCAGGGTTTTTTTCTTTGGTGTTTGAAGGGTGAGTAGATCAAGGGCAACATGTTCATCACTGACTTTCTCTTTACCCTTTCCTTGAACCTCTGGAAGCGGTTGAAATTTTCCAGATTCAGGTTCCCTGATTACCACCAGTAGAAGTGGACCCTGACAAGCCGAGTAAAATTCCTTTAAGCTTTCTTCTACTCACGCCTTTTGCAGATCTGGCCTCTTCATCACCAATCCGGGTTCATTCTCTGGAACACCTTCGTCAACAAATACCTCTACAACTAAGGATAGCTCTTTTACGTTCGCATTCTTCACCACTACCAACTTATCAAGAACCAGTTTGTGGATCGTTGGCTAGATATGGCGCCTAGAATTCACCGTAACCAGCTTTCATTCTTTTCCTGACGCTTGGACAGGGTGCAGGTTTTAGGTTTCTTGGTTGCTGCGTTAGTGCAAGGAATTAGATGCTTGGATGCTTAGGTTTTGGGTACCTTAGCAAGGTTTAGGAAGCAGAGAAGTCAGGATCACTAACTTCTTCTCCAGCAAGATATCTTTGATGCTTAGCTACTTTCTCTAGATAAGCATTGTAGTATTGTTCACCTCGAATGTCATCAGTGATAAGATCATTCGGAATAGGCATCCCAAAGACTTCCCGTTTGGTTCCCACATTAACACTAAAACTTGAGGATATTCCAAGAATAGGCACTTTTTAGAGCAAATAAAGTGGAAACCTGGTCTCGGGTGGAACCTTGTGCTTGCTTGTAATAAATAACGATCAGCTTGGTGAACCTAACACTCGGATCACAATAAGGGGATTTCTTCTTTTCCCTGAGTATGTATGCTAGGTTCTTTTTGTCTTCATGAAAGTATGGGATGGATATCGATGAATTCTTCCCACATCCTCTCTGCATAATCGATATGGGCTCGATTGACGATGCCCCAAAGAATCTGAAACACTGGAGCCCTTGGTCTTTCAAACCCTGAAGTCTTTCCCGTAAGGCACAAATTAATGATTGTTGTTAGTACCCTCCATGGTTGAAACATGTCATTAGTCACGACATCAGATAAGTGTCTGATAACTTTCAGGTAACCCAGATCGTTGACAAACTTAATAAGAGCATCAAGAGTTAGTGGGGAATAAAATGCATTATTGGTGTCGACTGGTGTGATTTGAAGTGCGTCTCTGAGTGTGTCTTTGGTGAGATCGAACCACTGCTCATCTAGTTTAACAGCTGTTAAACTCAGTTTTTATATTGTCATATTAAACAGTGTCCCCAAAACTGCTGAATATAGATTGTGATGTAATTTCGAGGAAGCAGTGAAGAGCCTGAAGAAGTTGGTGTGCATCAGTAGATCCACATAAGCAATCTTGAAGATTATTACTTTCGGACCTTTTCAACATCCAGATAGAGTTGCATTTTCCTATACACCCATCTGAGCGAGGCAGGATTTGAATCATCAGTACGACGGGTGTGCCAATAGCAGGTTCTTGTTCAGCAGGAGCATTAACATTAACACAGCCATTTGTAATCTGCACAGTCACATTCATAGGAAGACGTACATACAGAAAGGAGATGTTAGATGTGAGCAGATGCTCAGTAGTTAATCAGTTATGGACTAAATCCAAGAAAATGACACTTTGATCATATTTAAAGTGGTTATCAACAAATTTGGTCAACTCTTGAGTCAAACAGAAGTAAACTCATAGAAGATAAGCAAAACACTAATGACCAATCACAATTATCACGTAGTACTACCAGAGACAAGACGCAAGGGTTAAATCACACTAGGCAAAACACAATGGGACAAAATGCAGGCACCAAAACACAAGACACAAGACGCAGTAGGTCAGCCAAGCAAAACGCATCCCATCAAAACGCAATGAATATTTTATATCAAATATTCAACAACGCAGTTTATCTTCAAACGCACAAAGACAAGTCCGCAAACAAGCAAAACGCAAACCACAGAGAACCAACAAAAAACGGCAAATGAATATTCTATTTAAAATAATCAAGACGCAGTCAATCAAAACGCAGTGAATATTTTATACAGAATAATCAAAACGCGGTCTAGCCAAAACCCAATAGGCAAAACGCAACAGGCAAAACATAATTAGACAAAACGCATGAATCTTTTATTCAAATATAATCAAAACGCAACAATTTTAAAAAAATTTGAAAAGGTGGGTCCTACATTTATACTAATGAGGGTCTTTAACAACAAAACCCGAGGATTGCTGAGAGTGGCTGTGAGTGTTGTGTGACGGGCACGTTTAACATTGTTGAGGGATACGAACAAGATGCTGGCGGCGCGGGGGGGTGGGAGTGTGGGGTAGCTCACTTGCGTAGGACTCTTTTGCGGGCGCGGGGGGGTGATTGTGGAATGCTATATACAATCTTATCAACCGATTGACGAAAACTAGGTTCTCGACGCGTTTACTGACATAGTTTTCTTATGCATCATGCACATAACTATCTCTATGTTGCAAATTAGACTTCAACTCTTTGCCAGAGGCGTGCGTATATCTGAAATAAGATGCATAGAATCGAGCATCACGCAATGTAACTTGAAAGGACTCACTTATTCGTAGATTTCAACTTCCAAACCAAGGCATCCTAGGTAAAACTAGATCATGATAAACATTATATGATACCCACTAACCAATTAAACAACAACAAACACCCATTTCAAACATCATACGTCCGTGTTTTTGGCTCAAAATGTCAAGCTTTATTCGAAGATCACACGGTCCTTAACATAGTTATTGGGGAAACGATTAAGGCATCAACTAAGCATCAAGTGAGTTATCTAAAGCTAACCCAACAAGCAAAACTCAATTAAAATCACTAACCAAGATGTGGATGATGATTTCGCACGAATACCCTAAAAACAATGCGATTTGATGAATTTTAGACCAAGATATTCAAGATAAGGCATATATAGATGATAAAGAGTATAAAACAAGTGATACCTAAACGAGAAAAACACACAAATAGTCAAGAATCAGGCAAATCGCAAACAGTTGAGTTTTGGGTTTGAGAGAAAAGTTTGACTAGTTTGTGGAGATTTGACCGAGTCAAAACGCAAAAGGGATATTTATACCTAGGTCAAATCTTTCAGCAAATGGCAGATTTGGCCCCTCGCTTACTACTTTCTTTTCATTTAAGGTATAATAGTTACTACTTTCTTTTCATTTAAGACCCTATATTTGCACATAAATGACAACTTTGGCCTTTTGAGTTAACACAAGTTTAACTCCTCATCAAATTGAAACCCCGTTACATACAAATACCTTTAACCATTTCCAATTAATTGTTTGAAGAATTAAAATGCCCGTTTGATGTCATAAATTTGAAAAACACTCTCCCCCTCAATCAATGACCCGTGTTCTAGTTAAAGAGCAATAGTCGTTGATTGAGAGCCAAATTTTGAGAAAATCAAGTCCGATTAATTTTCAAACAACATCTTTCCACAAAATGAGACACAAATAATTTTCTGAAGAATCATAGACGGAAAATTATATGGATAGATAGAAGACTTCTCTTCTGTATCAGGAAATAATGCACTGAAGCGTACATTAGATCAAGGTTGCATGGATATAAAGTAACCCATGCCTGGGAGAACTGAATCACCATTTTAGGAACTGTCTCCTTTGCGACCTGCATTCCTCATTTAAAAGCGGTTGCGGTCTGAAATAACTGCAAACCATTAAGACATGTTTTGAAAAGTTTGAACTTCCGTTCGAGCTTCATTTAAAGACCCGTTTCATTATTGAATGACATTTCTAGGACCGTAAATGTTATCGGAAACAGAGACATGTCCTTGAAACACTATTTTTGGTATTTTCATTTTTTGATTTTTATGGTTTTTGTAGGTTTTTTAATATTTTTGTATTTTCTTTTTAATATTGATATATATATCATATTTAACATAGGAAATAGGTAGGACCATCCTTACTCCCTTTCTCCTTCCTGAAATGTTTAGATTTTCAGAGACATACCTTCATACCAAGACGCGGAGTTTGGAATTCAACCCACTCTTGGTAATTCTTTGGTGAATATATCCGCGAGCTGATAATCCGTCGTCACGAAGTACAATTCAACCACGCCTTTCTCAACTTGCTCTCGAATAAAATGGTGTCGAATATCAATGTGCTTGGACCGGGAGTGCTGGACATTATTGCAGCAGAGCGCAATGGCACTGCGATTGTCACAATACAAGGGAATCTTATTAAAGACAAAGCCGTAGTCTGTAAGCTGTGATCTCATCCAAAGTATCTGAGCACAACATCCAGACATGGCAATGTATTCAGCCTCTTTTTGTTGAGATCGCATACTCCTTCTTGTTTTCTTTGATGACCAGCTGACTAGTTTAATCTCCAAGGAGACTGAGCCTTCCTGATGTACTTCTCGTAGTGTCTTGACAACATGCATGGTCCGCATCTGCATAGGCCATTAGTTCCATAGCAGTGTCTTTCGGATACCAAAGACCCCAATTAATGGTTCCTCTGAGATACCGAAAGACCCGCTTAAGTGCTTCAAGGTGCTTTTTGGTAGGCGAAGCCTGATACCTAGCACACATGCACAACAGCGAATACAAGGTCGGGTCTGCTGGCAGTGAGATACATTAGGGAGCCGACCATACTACGAAATTGAGTCTGGTCAATTGGAATCCCTAAGGGGTCCTCATCTAGTTTGAGTTGATCTACCATGGGTGTATCAACAGGTCACACGAATCCATCCCAAATTTCCTTAAATATTCTAGAGCAAATTTAGATTGATTAATAAAAATGCTCTGAGATTTTAAGAAACTTATAACCTAAGAAAAATGACATTTGTCCCATCATTGACATTTGAAATTTAGAACTCATCTCATTGGAAAATATGTCACACGCTTTAGGGTCGGTCGAGGCAAATATGATATCAGACTACATATAAAAAGAAAAAAAAAAAAAATAAGAAAAAAGGGTATTGGGGGGGGGGGGGGGGGGGGGGGGGGGGGGGGGATAAAAAAAAAATATATTTTTATATATAGGGGGGGGGGGGGGGGGGGGGGGGGGGGGGGGGGGGAAATATATATGGGGGGGGGGGGGGGGGTTTTTTGGGGGGGGGGGGGGGGGGGGGGTTTTTTTTTTTTTGGTTTTTGGTTATTACTTTTTTTGGGAAGTTTTAAGTGGGTATAATTGTGTGTTATTATGATAAATTGTTTTTTGTTGAAAGAAGAAATCGTGACAAGGTATCGTACCACGCCCGAGGGGCTTGCTTTAAACCATACAAAGCCTTCTTCAACGATAAACATGTTTTGGCGATCTGGATCAACGAATCCCTCTGGTTGACTAACATAGACTTCTTCCTTCAACTCGCCATTAAGGAATGCTGTTTTGACATCCATCTGATAGATGGTCATGTTTTTACTGGTGGCATTGGCGATGAAGATTCGAATAGCCTCGATACGTGCAACCGGTGCAAAGGATTCCTCGAAGTCAATTCCCTCCTCTTGTCGATATCCCTTGGCCACCAACCGAGCCTTGTTTTTCAGAACATCACCGTACTCATCAAGTTTAACTTTGTAGATCCACTTGAGAGCAATAATCATGACACAGTCTGGTGGAGGTACTAATTCCCATACTTGAAGTCGATCAAATTCGTGAATCTCATCTTGCATGGCTTGAAACCAGCAATCTTTAGTTATTGCAGATTTGAAGTTCTTTGGTTCGACTTTTGACAGGACAGAGTTATACAAGCACCACAAGGCATCGGTTGCTAGTTGTTTTCTGGTGGATACCGGTCGAGAGGGATTGCCAATAATATTATCCAGCGGGTGATCTTTGCTCCATTTCCCGAGATGATGAAGTGTTTGAGAGACATAAGGAGATTCGGTTGAACTAAGATCCCTGGATGATGATACTTCAGACCTAGGTTCCATAGCAAACATGTTTATGAAGTTATCATTATCAATAGGAGCAAAAGGATTGTCATCCATGAGAGGAGATTCAGCTGCAATGCCTTGATGTAAGCTTGGAGATTGTAATGCCGAAGATGATGGTGAATGACTTGGAGAAGGTGCATCTTGATCCATGGTAGTAGATGAAGGTGTACCGGTTGAGTTTACTAGAACTTGAGATGCTGGAGCAGGAGGAACCGGTCTTTTAACACGAGGAGGTTCCAGGTATTCATCGAACATTGGTTGGAATAAAATCTCTAGATCTTTATTTGTGGGGGGTACATAAGGAGCTGCAGGAACCGGATTTGGTACGAGACCTGAACTTATATGTCCAGGCGTCAAAAAAGTAGGAGCGGGTCCTGTACTCAGTTGCACAGGAGCCATTTGCTCAGTCAGCTCATCAAATTGCACATGAATGGTTTCCATAATATGTCGGGTTCTTTTGTTGTAGATTTGATACCCTTTCCTTCTAGGTGCATAACTAACGAATATTCTAATATCAGCTGTTGGTTGTAATTTTCCAAGATCTTCGCTGTCATTTGTAGGGTAACACAAAGCACCAAAGACCCTGAAGAAGGTAAGATCAGGCTTCTTGTCATGCACCAGCTCATATGGGGTTTTGCAGTGACGAGTGTGAATAAGGGATCGGTTTTAGGTGTAACACGCAGTAGCCACAGCTTCTGCCCATAGAAACATCGGGGCCTTGGAAAAGATCAACATTGTCCTAGCAGCCTCAACAAGTGTACGGTTCCGTCTTTCGATAACGCAGTTCTGCTGTAGAGTCCTCAAAACTATCTTTTGATGAAAAATGCCGACACGTTCATAATAATCGGTCAAATCTTTATTGATAAATTATGTGCCATTATCGGTATGGATGTTTCTAACAGTTTTGTTGAGACCGACTTGTATTTGCTTCAGAAATTTGATGACAACCTCTGGGGTCTCATCTTTTGATCTCAAAAACTTAACCCAAGTAAACCGCGAATAATCATCAACAATAACTAAGATGTATTTCTTCCCATTAATTGTTTGAACTCGCATTGGTCCACATAAATCCATATGAAGGGTATTAAGAACTTCCAAGTTGGTGTTTTCAGTTTTGGGTTTGTGGGTATGTTTTTTGCTCTTTCCTAGTTGACAGAGATGATCTTTCTCAAACTTCAATCTAGGTAAGCCTCAAACTAAATCTTTTCTTGTAAGGTCATTGATGGTACCGAAGTTCAAGTGGTTTAAACGCTGATGCCACAACCATGATTTGTTCTTGGAGGCTTTGGACAACAAGCAAATTGGAGAGGACTTCAACATGTCTTCAATCGAGATAGTGTACAAATTAGAACCACGAGAACCTTTAATTAATTCAACACCATCCGTATCTCGAACGTAGCAAGAATGCTTCCTGAAGGCAACTTCTAGATCCGAGTCACAAAATTGACCGACAGAAAACAGATTGTGTCCTAGTCCTTCCACATAGTATACCCTGGAGATCACACTTTCACCAATAACGTAGTCTCCATAACCCATGATAGCACCAAAGTGGTCATTCCCGAATCTAACCGTCCCGATGAACTTTTTCACGAAATTCTTGAGCCGCGAGCGATCCCCTATCATATGTTTTGAACAGCCTGAGTCCAAATACCAAAGGACGATCTGTACGACCTGCATTTAAAAATAGACGAATATGGAGAGTTTGGAAAGTTGGATCCCCAATTGTGGTTGGGTTCCCTCGGGTTAGCATAAGCAATTGCTGACACTTTGTTAGGTTTAGTGAGCCTAGTTAAAGGGCACTGTTCTCCTAAAGTGAATGTTCTTCCTGTAGGCATCCATTGATAACCTACAATGGTAAGTATGTTGTCTGTTGGTTTCCATACTTGCTTGACTTGCTTAGGTTTCCAAACTTGCTTAACTTTACGCACAACATTTTTAACAGGGGGAGTTGCATTCATAGAGTGCAAATAAGTAACCACACACATATCATGATTTGTAGAAATTAAGCGTTTGTTACATGTTTGGCAAAGAATGGAATTCAATTAAACTTATGCAAGAGCTAATACTAGAATCAACACAATTCGTGGTTTTCATACTAGACTTAATTGTCATAGGGTGTTCTTCTACTTTCTTCAGGTTGACACTCTTGGCCGGCAAGATCCTATTTTTCTTGGTATTGCTCCTAGGCTGTGATTTACTAACGTCAGTGCAACTGTTTACTCCTGTAGAAGGAGGCACAAGGACATTAGTCTTTTGACAGTTCAGTTGCTCTATAGGTTTGTGTGTGTTACTTTTTGACATTGCACATTGTTCCTTAAAAGTGACTTGCTTTTTCTTAGGTAAAGAGGTAGAAGCATGCTTGTTATCTCGTGTATTTAGGGCTTTTGGACAAGTGTCAATCACATATTCTAACAATTCCTGAGAGTTTATTGTGTAAACTGCAAGCCTGGATTGCAAGTGATCTATCTAATGGTCTTTCAGCCTTAGCTTCCTCTACGATCTCGCGAAGGGTTTCTACACTCTCCTTAAGATGTTTGAGATAAACTAGATGCACTTCCCTATTGTTCCTATTATGAGGAGGAATCGGTTTAACATCTATAGCATACTTTCCTAGTGCAAGAACTTTTGGTTTTACTTGATCCTTATTGACACATTCTGTATTTGGACCTTTAGACTCTCATTTTCAGTTAATAGGGCAGTTGTCTCTTCTAGATGCTTAGTACGAGTGATCTTAATAGAATCATACAATTCCTTGTAATGCTGCTTAATCTTTCCATTTTCTGCCCTAAACAGCTCATTTTGTTCTTGAAGAACATTGATTTTTTTCAGCTTCACTACGGGTTTCATTCAATTGAGAGATATGCATTCTCAATTTTTTGATGGCGTTGTCTTTTCCTTGAATTGAGGCTTTCATCTTTTTTATTACAAAAACTGAGTCAAAATCAGGAACATCTCGAGTGGGTGGAGATGTGTTGTTTCCAAAACTTTCTTTAAAGATTTGATATTTAACTGCAATTAAATTATTTACCTCAAGATTGGGAAAACTCGTTTATTACTCATCATGATTATCCTTTTGAATCTTATCACGTAAATCAGAAAGCTCAACTTCAAGTTCCAGACAACGTGCTTTAAGACTGGTGTGGGCATCATGCATTTTAGTAAAACTAGATACATTAAGCTCAGAATTCGTTGCAACATGAAACACATCTTTGAACAAGCAATCAACAATTAAATTATCATTTGCAATAAGAAGATTTTTTCGCTCAATCTCATCATGCTTCCTATCTACAACGTGTTGGTCAACCTCAGATTCCAACTATTTCAAAAATTTACTTTTATTCTTAACTTCTTTTGTTAGAGACTTTTGAATGCCCCTCAAAATGTCTTTAGTTTTTAGATAAAATGAATGACCTCGTGAGATAACAAGCCTTGTTTGTTCACAACCCATTTCCCCTTCAGTGAGCCCGTTGGTGTATTCTCTTGTTCAGTTTTTTTTCAAAGTCCGAAGAGAGTTGTATTAGGTGCAAAAATGTTAATTGTTACTTGGACTCTTTGTTGGAAGCACCCCTTTGGGACATAGCGTTGCAGGTGTATGATGGCGATACAACTATCAACGCTTTGGTTGGTCTGTGAGGCAGAGGTTCAGCTCTTCGCGAGCATTTGCTTTATCTTGATGATGTCTTGAGACCAAAAATATTTGCTCAGGGGTCAAATGCTTTTGAGGAAGTTAAGGTCCTAATAATTCTTCTTTCGAGTAATCAGGTGTTGCAATCTTAACCTTAAGAGTCGCACACTTGTCTTTCATTTTAGTCATGCATTTTTTTCTCTAGTGATTTCAGCGATCTCTAGTGTGATCCTCTGTGTTGTGCCACTATAGCCGGGACATGATTATTTTTGATCAATTTCATACCAATATATATAGCAGGGTCTGAACCTTGCTTTGCAGGGTGAGGCATAATTGTTTCCTGTAACCAATCGCTACCTTATTCAGTTCATTATAATAGGCTTTGGGTTTACACAACAATGTAAACTTTTGATAGATACTAGGTCTTGTATGTAAAATCGTCCTCGACTTTCTTTGAAAGCATTTATGTGTCCAAAAATTCTTCAAGTATTGTTTTCTTTCTATTTAAAAATCTTTTTTCAAAGACTTAACTTCTTTCTACCATTGACTTGTTATGGTATGTAGAAGCAAGTTGCAATTTTACAAGAACGAAGTTCTTTTTCAAATTTCTTCCTTAAGTTACGGTCAGTGATAACTATTATTAATTTGTTTATAATCTTTGTTCTTGTTCGTTAATTCAAACCTGGCCCCGTCCTTTCTACAGTTCAACTTTGTTCCTTATAAGTTTTCAAGTTTCACAATTAGTAAATTACAACTACTATGTTTCATGTTGTTTTAGAGACAGACTGGGCATGAGGTTCACACATTTCATTATATATCATCATGTATGCATCATTTGTAACAGAAGATACATTGCTTTGTACAACTGGCACTGCGTTGTCCTTTACATACTGATCATATGAAATCATATTACTATTACTCGTATAATCGGCATTGTGAGACAACAACGTAGTTTTGGTTGTACCAACGTCAGCATCTCGTGTTCTTCATGATGTTCACAAACAGCATCCTGAATTGATCATGGTCGTATACCTCAGATAGAATGTTCGAATCATACGACGGACCGGCTTCATCATAAATAGGATCTGCAGATGATAGATTAGCCATGAACATAGTTTGTGCCGTGAGCCTCATCAACATCATAATCAAAAGCATCACAGTCATCAGCTTGAAACACATTATCCACATTTGAAGCAACAACCAGAACAGGTTGCTCATCCACATCTTCATCAATGCGTTGTCATGTCCACCTGCAAGAAATAGTAACTGTTCTTCATCCAATGCCACCCCATTCTCTTGAGCTTGCTTCAGTAACATCTTGTCTTTGAAGTATTCGGAGTTCTGTGGTCGCTTGGGTTGAGTACAGATCCTTGCTGTGTGGCCTATACTGTTGCAGTTGTAGCACTTGACCTGCCTTGCTTGACCTAGATTAGCATTCCCGACTCTGTTTGAGCTCCCCCATAACCAGCCGTACCTGCACCCCGCGCATTGTTATCCTGTCCTCTATTCTGTCGACCCTGAACATTCTGAACTACAACCTTGCCGTCTAGAATTGTGGCTTGGTTCCTAGGATTTGATAAAGTTCTGAGTTGATTGTTTGTTTGAGGAAGGTATGTTTTGTATGATTGGGTGAGAAGGGCAAGTGTGTTGGTTAAATTCTCAATTAAGTTGTCCGTTGGAGAGAGTCCCGAATCAAGTTGAGAGTTGTCAGCAAGAGTGGTGAACATATGTGGATGAGGATTATGGGATGATTGTGATTTGTACTGTGAGGTTGCCACATTGGACATCAAGACGAGAGGATTAACTGTGTGTTGAGTGAATCGGTCTAACATCATTTTGTTCTCATTAACATGTGCCTCGTGTTGCTTTAGATAAGCATACAGTTGATCATAGTTGGATTCCCTCAAGCCTCTGTTGAGTTTCACTGCTGTTACAAATCTACCCCATTCTGGCAACATGGTGTTAAAAAACTTAGAATTCAACTACATTCTGGACATGGTCATCTTGATGTTACGCATGTCTGATGAATTTTGGTCAAAACCGGACATAGTAATCATGATAGTCTCCTCCTTTGTGCTAACGAAAGGTTTCGAGAGACATTCATATAGCTGTGATTTACGGTCTTCTTTTTGTAAATTCTAGAACCTTCCAGCAGCGCTTCACATTGTACCCATATGTCCTTTGCATCAGTGGAATGAAAGGATAATATAGTATATATCTTTGGCAACCCTTGAAGTGAGTATGTTGCCTGAATGTTCAACATATGTACCTATCCTTATCTTCAGGTGACAGGTCAGAATAGACACGAGGTCGTTCTGGACCTAGATGTAAGGCACCTTCATTTCCTTCTGAAAGAGTTTCCCTAAATGTTCCCATCTGAAAAGGTCCTTCATCAATTGACTTCAAGATGTTCACCCCATTCTCTTTACCCCGACAATACAGTCGAATACGTTGTTGCCATGATGCAAAGTCAGTCCTATCAAGCATAGGTGGTCGGGTATCAGAACCGGCACATTGGATGTCTTCCGAAAGATTAGCCATTTTAATTGATTGTGAAATGATTAATTTGATCGAACAATGATTAGTGATTGTATGTTAAAAGTGATGATTGTTTGTTGGATTAGGTGATAAGTATAGTTTTAATTTGTGATTTGAGTTTTTGTTTGGTTGAAATGAGTTAATGTAATGAAGAAAAATTTTGCCAGAGTTTCTTTCTACCAAAACACAGTGAAGGTCTTCAAAAGTAGACAAAACGCAGGAAGTCTTGAGACAAAACGCAATCAAGTCTTGAGACAAAACGCAAGAAGTCTTGAGACAAAACGCAATTAAGTCTTGAGACAAAACACATGAAGTCTTGAGACAAAACGTAGGAAGTCTTGAGACAAAACGCAATCCAATCTTGAGACAAAACGCAATCTAATCTTGAGACAAAAAGCAATCAAGTTTTGAAATGGGCAGAGTCTCTCCTAGGCAAAACGCAAAAAAGGTCTTCAATTAGTCAAAACGCAGAACCAAAACGCAACCTTTCATAAACCAAAACGCAGGAAGCAAAATGCAGGAGACAAAACGCATCTCTTAATAAGACAAAACACAGTACAGTTGTCCTTTACAAAATGACAAAACGCAAGAAGCAAAACGCAACCAAGAATATGCCAGTGAGACAAAACGCAGTCAAGAAAATACGAATTTTTCACCTAAAACACCTAAAAATCACCCTTTTGAATGTTTTTGCTTGGTTTCTTTTGCACAACTTGATCATAGAAGACTATAACAACTATAAAAACACTAACTTTAACATCACAAACGTGAGAATCAAAGAGTGTCAAGAATAAGACCATAAACCTTCAAAAACCAAACTTTTGATCTAAACTAACTAAGAAAACGCACACACAATCTATTTAATCATCCCATGTGCTCTAATACCAATTGTAGGATATTTGGATATCATAACACAATTAATGATTTAGGGGTTGGCCTACTTTGTAGAGAGAGAAAGTGAGTTCTAGTAAGAGAAACTACACCTTATGTGTGTGTTTTATAAATTGAACAACCAACCCCTTCCCATGGCTGGAAAGGGTGTATATATATATGAGTTTTGTGCCCCTAAGTGGGCTATGGAGTGGGCTAACATATGGGTAAAGACCCGGCCCAACACCATAAGTCATACGATTAATATTAAGGCTATGAGCTAACCTATGCTAGACATTACACGGGGTGACCGAGTCTTTTACATGGATTTTCATAATCCTAACAGGGTCATTCTGGGCCGTTTGACTAAGTCTACTTATTTTCTACCTATGCGTGAGGATTATAATATGGATAGATTGTCTAGATTGTATTTGAATGAGATAGTTACTAGACATGGTGTGTCGATCTCGATCATATCGGATCATGATAGTCATTTTACATCAAGGTTTTGGCAGTCAATGCAAGAGGCATTAGGAACCCGTTTAGACATGAGTACGGCTTACCACCCTCAGACCGATGGTCAGAGTGAGCATACTATTTAGACTTTGGAAGACATGCTTAGAGCGTGCATCCTGGACTTCAAAGGAAGTTGGGATGTTCATCTTCCGTTGGTTGAGTTTTTGTATAACCGTAGTTATCATTCTAGTGTGAGATGTGCTCCGTTTGAGGAATTATATGGTAGAAAGTGTCGTTCGCCAATTATGTGGGTTGAGGTTGGAGAATGTCAGTTGATAGGACCTGAGTTAGTATAGTAGACTACTGAGAAGATCTCGCAGATTAAGGATAGACTTAAGGTTGCACATGATCGTCAAAAGAGTTATGCTGATAAGAGGAGGAAGCCTCTAGAGTTTAGTGTAGGTGACTATGTCTTGCTCAAAGTGTTACCTTGGAAAGGTGTGGTATGCTTTGGGAAGAAAGGGAAATTAGCACCTAGATTTGTTGGACCTTTTGAGATTATTAAAAAGGAAAGCCTAGTGGCCTAGCGGTTAGATTTGCTTGAGGAATTAAATGCAAGCTTCTTTTTAAGATCATCAATTTGTTTTTCAAAAGGGATAACATCATCTAATTTGGTTTCTGGATTTTGTTAAATAGGTTGAAAATCACCATTAGTAATAACATGCCAGAGATCAAGATCTTTTGATTTAACATATGTCTCAAATCTATTTTTCCAATAAATAAAACCGTCACTTTCAAAAAGTGGTGGTCTTTGCATGGATTGCCCTTCTAGATATTTGTCGGAATACATAGATCGATCCAAGCTTTAAAATACAGTATATTTTAAAAATCTTAAGTGACCTTGGTTTTTTAAACCAATTATGGAAACTAGAAGGGGAGGGTTAAATAGTTTACAGGTTTGTTTTACATTTTAAAAGTTTGCTTTCAAAATACTTATATTCGAGTTGTATGTTCTACCAATCAACAATATGAATCAACAATGTAAATATCTAAACTAATACTATATAACAATCACAACAATATGTAAATAGATGAGAGAAGGAACAATCAAACCACAACACCAAGATTTATAGTGGTTCGGCTACGAAGCTCTTCTTCGCCCTACTCCACTCCCCGAGTATCCTACTCGAGATTTCACTATGTCAACAAGCTCCCTTCAGGTAGAGAAAACCGTTTACACATCGCTTACATTGTTTTCCGACACTAAGCTAAATGTTGAGTCCTAATCTTAGCTAGAACCAATCTACCACTTTACAAACACTATACACTCACAAGATCTACACTATCGGATTTACACACAATCCGAGTCACACAATTACACAAGATAATTACAATAGAGATTTGATACTTAGAAGAAGAGAGGAGAGATCACTAAATAACAATTCATTTTTTGACGAATACGAATGTTCTTCTCTTGCACTTGATAGAGAGGATAAATGAGAAGAAGAGATTAGATCACTTGAAACAAGATCAAACAATGTTAGTGATCAAGAGATTTAGTGAGAGAAAGAAGGTTTTTAGAGAGAGAAAGAAGACTGAAAAATTCGTGCAAAGAGGTATGTTTTTCAGCAGAGAATGGTGCAGTATTTATAGGCAGGAAAACCCAACGGTCACTGCAGACGGTCCCGGTGGTCCCAAATATATCTGGGGGCCGCCAGACCTATAAGTGGGCCGCCCAGTAGACTCCGCTCCTGTTTTTGTCTTTTTGTGGAGAAGGTTGTATCTGGTATGGAAGCTTCCATTTTGGGGGGAAAATTTAAATTTCAAATTTAAGTTTTAAATAAAACTTTTCTTTTAATTAGAAAATATTTTGTATATTTTTTTTGTGAAAATACATTTGTAAAAATGTGATGGTTAAGAAAAAATATTTTCTTGATCACTAATCATGCTTAATGATTTGTTTGTCTATACCTTAAGTGATTACTAATCTTAGAAATGGAATTTTACGATTGGTAATTTGTAAACGTTTATTTTTATCGTAAACGTTTTTACATGTTGTTATTATCAAAACATTGAGAGGTTGAAGAATATAAGTAACGTTTTTAGACATTATTTGTATTAACACATGGAATTGCCCCAATCTAGAATAAGTCAAATAAAGTGTATAGTATTTAACATTTCAACTAAATGGATTATAGAACGGGTCGGATGGTTTGACAAGATAAAAAATCATATAGAAAATGTAGATCCGTGAGAAAGGAACCAATTGTATTTTATTTCTCGACCAAGTTAGACTTAATTTTATTTTCAATATGCAATCTAATACACTACATAACATATTAGAAAGAAGTTATATAACATAGGAAAATATCTAAAAAGGATAGCAGTAACAAAAGATCGACACTTACGAAGCATGATCATATGAACTGAGGATGACTTGGTGAGGCCATGGATAGATTGGACATTCTAGACCATGTTCAGCCTTATCAGCACATGCAATAGTTGTAAAGCTCTAAATTAAGTTTTACTTAACCTCCTCATCATTCATCGGCCTGCACAAAACACAAAAATCACCCAACTTATTTTAACATAATAAAATTCAATCTTATAAATACTTGTTAAGTCGTAACCATACACCATCTGACTTACTTGGTTGTCCTTTGGTTTTACGGCTTGCTTGGATATAGTATTTGTCCCTGCGAAACAAAAAAAAGACTCTTACATTATGATAGGGAAAACAGGTAAATGATGAGGTTTCATCCATTAGTGGAGTGAAAAAAAACAAGTTAAGGTACAACGGTTGCTTGGATTCGTCAAATCTGAAATTACTCATACAATAAAAAATATGTATATAATGTTATCACCAATGTGATGTAGTTACAAGATGTAAGGGTATGTTACCTCAAATTCTTTTCCTTCGTGATAAAGGTCACTATGTGAAGTCAATTTTGGTTTAGTCTGGTATTTAAAGAATGCATCATGGAGAACCTGCACAAAGAATAAATTATCGATGTCAATAACCTAGAATGTGAGACTGAGAAAGAAGTGCCACGAAGCATATATAAACATATATTCCACAGATATATTGAGTAAATGATACTCTATAAAACGAACCTTGAATAACTCAGAGGCAAATTGCCACTATATAATTGAGATGAAGAGAGAAGCTTTTGGAGAGACAGGATGATGTATCGATGGCAAAGAAACCATATTAGAACGATCCTAAAGGAATGATATTAGGGTTTATATTTTGTGATTTGAAAATTGAAATGTTTTTTAAGAATGACATATTTGTTTTTCAAACTCATATCATAAACTTTGGTTTGCTCTAGTGGTTGATGCTCTTGTATCTAGATGGAAAGTCCAGGGTTCGAACCTTGCCATGTCCAAAATATTTAAACAAATTTCAAAATTTCATGCATTGTATTGTGGGTTGTGGAAACCGTAGAGGGGGGTGAATACGTTTCCAATTAAAAACTTTAAATCTTTTGTATCAAATACCCGATCAATGGTGACACAATATGCAGAGTGTTAATACTAGTTCTACAATAACTATACATATGGTAGTAAAGCATATTCAATGACATAACCATAAACACAATATCCATGACACAAATATAAACACAACAATATAAACTACTAGTCACACAATCATCTATACCATACACGTATATAAAGCGGTAAATGCAAATATAAGCGTAAAGATATAAGTAAAAGGAAATGAAAACCAGACACGATGATTTATAGTGGTTCGGTCACGAAGCTCCTCTTCGCCGTACTCCACTCCCCGAGTACCCAACTTGAGAGTTACTTCACTAGTCAACAAGCTCACTTCTTGGCGGAGAAAACCAGACAAGTTGCTTACATTATTTTCCGACACTAAGCTAGATGTCGAGTTCTTCTTCGGATACAACCAAACCCGCTATGTTTTATGGCCCAACATAACAAACCTTGTGTTTTAAGGCCTAAACACATAAACCGCGTTGCTTACAATATTTTCCGACGCTAAGCTAAATGTCGAGTCCTAATCTTAGCTAGAACCAATCTACCACCCATACTTGTATTTTGAGGACCGAAATACTAACCGACACACCGTCAACACTTCTGGATTTATACACTATCCGGATCTACACAACTATACAAGAATGAAAGATATGGACCCGATCTATATGTAACAAATGTTACAAATGAACTAAACTAGACTACATAACTT
The DNA here is from genome assembly GCA_026074375.1 of Tanacetum coccineum. Classification (NCBI taxonomy): domain Eukaryota; kingdom Viridiplantae; phylum Streptophyta; class Magnoliopsida; order Asterales; family Asteraceae; genus Tanacetum; species Tanacetum coccineum. The sequence continues at coordinate 23,008 of BQNB010014054.1, read as the reverse complement.
CGTATCTTGACGATGACAAAAGTTCTTCTCTTGCACTTGAGGAAAGAAGGAAATGATAGAAGATTAGATCACATTTAAACAAGATTAAACAAGTTAAAAGATCAAAGATTCTGAGAGAATTAGTGAGATCTAGAGAGAGAAAGAACTGAAAGAAATTTGTGCAAAAGGGTTATCAAAATAGTTGGAGGTGACCCACTATTTATAGGAGTTGAAAAATAGCCTGTCAGGAAATGGCGGTCCCAGATATATTAGGGGGGCGCCGGATATTTATGGGGGCCACCAGCCTATTTAAGGGACCGCCCTGATAGACGCTCCTGTTTTTGTCTTTTTGTGGTGACAAACTTGTCTGGTGAAAGTGACACTTGTTTTGGGGGGAAAATGGCTAGATTTGAATTTTGAAATAATTACTACATAAAACATTTCTTTATAATTTGTCTAATTAATTTTTGAGAAATTGTTTTGTTATATTTATAATAATGTAATGTTTAAGACAAAACTTATTTCTTTGATCATCCTACAAGTTTAATGTTGTGTGTACATACCTTATGTGATTTACGTCGGGTGCAAACACATGTCGGTGTTGATGTAGACTTGAGACGTCGAGAGATGTATTGATGTAGACTTGAGACGTCGTGAGATGTAAATGTATGTATGCATTGATGATTTGTGATTACGAGTAACTAGCGCACTTTACGTTACGTATTACAAGTCACATGTTTGTCATCACCAAAACATAAAGGGATCGTATAGATTAAATATCGTAATATTTGCACTAACAATCTCCCCCTTTTTGATGACGACAAAATATGTAAACTATATCACATAGTAAAGTTTAAAAGTTACTCGTTTACACTCTCTTCTCCCCCTTTTGTCAAAGTAAAAAGGTATAATGTGGATTATAGTTAGAGCATATAGGTTGGAGGTATGAGAAGAAGGTAAGTGTGTAAGGTAAATATGTTGGTGGAATTAGAAGAAGGTAGGTGCTCCTAGTATATGTAGTGTGAAATAATGAAAGGAAGGTGGGTGCTCCGTGTATATAGATTATGGAAAAAGACTTGAGAAATAAAGGTTGAAGGTTTTTTTGTGTTTCTTGGATAGTTGAGAGGAGGTTATAAGAAATAAGAGGAAGACATAAGAAGAAAGTAAGTGCTCCAGGTATATAGGTTGGAGGAATGAGAATGAGATAGGTGCTTTGAGTGTATATGTTGAAGGAATGAGGAGAAGGTAGGTGCTCCAAGTATATAGGTTAAAGGAATGAGAAGAAACATGAGAAATAAGGTTGAGGTGGTTTTGTGTTTCTTTAATAATTTAGAAGAGGTCATGATAGATGCAAAGAAGGCATGATAGAATTGTAGGTACTTCGAGTATATAAGTGGAAGGTATTAGACGAAACCTGAAGGTTGAAGGTGATTTTGAAGTAGATGAGGTGAAGTATTTGGAGTATGGATGAGCCTTTCATCGTATTTGACAATCACCAATCCTATCTTCTTATAAAGGTAAGCTTGCATCATCCTAGTGAAGTCTTCTATCATCATGGTTTAACCAACTCCATGCTATTTACCCACATATCTCCTAGCTCCCCCTTGATCATTGCGTCCCCATGATAATATCATTCCTTGTATATTGACTCTAACAGATCAATGGATAAAATAAATTACCATCGATGCTCAAGAAGTTCAATACAATTGAAATGAGTAGAGAGCTTGCAAAGTGCTCCCCTTGGTGGATGCCTCCTGTTGTTTGGGGAAACCAAGGATCAAGATATTGTTGTGCTACAAACAAGTTAGGGACAGTGCACATATACATATAGCAAAACATTAACGGGGAACTACACATGCACTTCTAGGTTTTATTATTCTAAAGTATGACACTTTGAAAGAGAAGTAGAAACTAGACATAAGTAATCATTATTTTAAAAACAACCTAAATGATGAAATAAAAAGAATTGAGACCATTTGTTTCACGGAGAAAGATTAAGGCCGACTTAATAAACGAGAATGGGATTCGTTTATTGATTGACCTAAAAATATTATGAGGAATATGTCCTTGTAAAAATTGTAACCGAATGACATTTAATATCTTGGCAAAATATGTCTATATATATATATATATATATATATATATATATATATATATATATACTTTAATAGAATAAAAAGAAAAATAAGACGAGGATGGAGACGATGTGCTCTTGGATGTGAATGAATATGATTCCATAGAGCCGAAAAGTGGGAAAGGATGAGCGATACTAAAGAAGGAACGTGTTGACGAGAGGTTGATAGAAAAGATTGATATATCATTTGCACTAACAATTGATGTGCATATGATCCTATCGAGACAAAGGTGGATGATTGGGAATTTAAAGGTTTGTTTGGTGTTTTGTTGGTTGACAATGTTGAGGAACAAAGTGGGATGTGAAATGAGGTGGTAGTTCTTTCATGGTGGAATAATAATGAGAGACTCAACAATATGGTGACTCAATAACACTTGAAGATTTAATATCTTCTTTATGTTCTTCACTTTCTAGAAAGTGGAAAGTTTTGCGAAGGAGTGACATTTGCATTTCGCAAATTACTTAAATATTTTGGATGAAATAATTAAGTTGTCAAGGGATATAGGAGGAATTCTAATAGTAACAAGACTATTAGAAGAGAGAAGAAACGTATAGAAGTGAGAAGAAATGTTAGAGATGGGGAGACTCATTAGAAGTAAAAAGGAACGTTTAGAAGTGAGAAGAAACTTTTAGAAGTAGAAAAACTATCAGAAGTGAAACGACAACTAGAAGAGAGAATAAATGTTTAAGAGTGAAAAGAATCGTCTATGATTTTGAGACAAGACGTATTGGATATGTGAGGACCAAGGTTTGTATGTGAGGGGATTTATTATGAAGTGATGGATTGTAAGTCTATCGATTGTAAGGAATATGTTTGATAGACGCATTTTCATTTGTAATTCACTTGACTCTTGAAAACATAAGCAACGATGCTTATGAGCGTTGGGATATGAGGATGACCCATTGATCTATAGAGAGATATTGGGTATAGGTTTGGGTGTGGAGTAGATGTCAACTCGTAGCAGAAGAGAGGAAGTGTCAGGTTATGAAAAAAATGAATGGTATTACAAGCTGGTGCCGACGGTCCAAAATATATCTAGGGGCCGCTAGAATAGATCTGGGGGCCGCCAGACCGCCAACATGAGGGATGTTTGGGAAATTGATGAAATTTTTTGAAAAGAGTGACATTTTATTTTGCATTTTCTGATAAGGTGTAAAATACACATATCCATTTATTAACTCTAAGATACCCCAATCCTTAGACCCAATAATCACTACTCTACAAATATGGCCAATATATCGCCTTGTATTTGTGTTTTGTGTATGCAGGTATGGATATGTCAAAAGATGTCACATAGAAAACAGTCATAAAACAAGCAAAACACGGAGAGGCAATACGTACTCGTTTCCGTCACACTCAAAATTCATAAGAGTACATAAGACCAGAGCTCAAAGAATGACCCAATCCTCAGCCCCAAGCCTTAGCTAAAATCCCTTTATAACAACCCAAGGGGACCATATCTTGCATTTCCGGAATTTACCTTATAACTAGAAATGGCGAAGGCAAGACAAGGGCCAAATGTAGTAAACTTCCAAAACTCACAGTTTTTAAACTGTCGAAAAATAGGCGCGGGAAACCCACTTTGTGTATCGTGTTAGTTATTCACCCGTCTCCAACTCATTTCACCATTCCAGTCAAAAAAAACAAAAGCGGGCTTTTGAAAATTAAAAGGGTCGCGCTTTTGTCACCATTCAAGGCAAGCTCAAGCACAAATGCCAAAGAAGGGACCAAATGAGTCTTACATCGAGGGTGGATACTTATCATAGTCAAAGCTCAATGCCCACATTATCCATCGGTCGCCATGACTTGGGCCGGTGAATGTTTTGTGATCGGTAGCACAAGCGTCTTATGAGGGTTTTTTCCCGCCTCTCCCCTTTTTGTGCTTAAATTCACTCAACAAAACTAAACACAAACGCCTCCTCACATCAAATGAATGCACCTCAGTCTACCCAGTCTTGGCAATCCTCAGGTGTCCACAATTTAATCCAACGTTCCACAACATAGATCAAATGATTGAAGAATATGTCTACGGCAGAGATTGAAGGTTTGTGAGAGCAAGGCCAAGACTGGTCCTAGAGAAGCTTCAGTCTTGGCACTAAATTTAAAAGGCCTCTCCTCATCTCTCTCACACACACCATTCTTGTTGTTTTAGTCGATTTTTAGTTTTTATTAATTTTTAGCTTAAATTCGTAATTTTCTTAAATGTAATTTTCCTTTTTCAAGTATTGTAATCAGCTTCTTTAATTAATGAAATTCAGTCTTTAGTGTTTTAAATCTCATTTTCTAAGCTCTCATTTACAAGTTATAATCTCTTTTAAATAACTAAGTTGTCTCACTAAGCTAATAAGCTCATATTAAGCTCTTTCAGTCTATAAAGCTGGAAATTGTGCTGTTTGAATTCCAGTATTAATCTTATCTAACCTTAAATTAGTTAATCTTTTTGGATCTAGTTGGATTTATGAGCTTTTTTGGCTGGAACGGGGATCTTAACTTGGAAGAGATCCCAAGGACTTATACTCTAGCTTATTCATAAGCTAGAGAGCTTGTAGCTGCCTTAGTTGGTTCCTTTTGTTTAGCTAAAGGATTAAGTAAGTTTCTCTTTTCATTTTTCTCTAATTTCAGTTTAATTGCTTAGTTATTGCTTAAATGCTTAATATTGCTTATTTGCTTATTCTCTTTGCTTATTAGTGTTTAAATATCTCTTCTAGTGCTTATTAGTTATATGTCTTTATCTGTTTGTGCTTAAGTATGTTAAGATACATTAGTTACTCATTTTCTGTCTTAAAAACTCATAAAACTCCAAAAATTATTAGTTTTTAATAGTTATGATCCTAAGATTAAGGCTTTATTCAGTTGTTTAAATCAGGATTATTAAGTTTGTTTTTTAAGCTAGTTCTACTGGTTATTTTACACTGTTCATTAAATTTCTACTTTAAAAAGCTTTTCTAAAAATTGTCATAATGAATAAGGGGGCGTGCTATGTTGGGATTAGTGCATCTTGATTTTGCTACTCAGCAGACTAACCTCAGTTAGTACTGCTGAGCCTTTACACTACCAGTACTAACCATAAGTTAGTACTGTTAGCTTTAATTTCAGTAGGATTAAGTTTAGTTTTAGCTTATTAAGAATTAAGTTTTAGTTTTCATAATTTAGCTTATTTCATTGCTTATTTTGTTTTCAAGAGTCAAATTTCGCATCATTAGTCTACTTTCAAGTGAAAGTACTGCTGAACTTTTTAGACTAGCAGAGTACTAACTCAGATTAGTAACTGCTATGTGTCTTGGCCTTAATTTAGATAAGTATTTTAAGATTTAGCTTGTATCAAAATTCAGTGGATTTGTCGTTGATATAGCTTATACGGTTTAAGTCTGTTAATTTGCAATTTCCTTTTAGCTTATTTACTTAGTTTATATGCTTAGCATATTAAAAGTCAATTTTTAAAAACCTGGGAAGAATAAAATTTCCAAAATGCAATATAGGGGATAAACTCTTAAGTAAGTCTAAATTTGTTAAATAGCTTTTAAGTCTAGAGATTTTATTATAGCTTATTTAGAAGAATAAAAGTGAGTTAGTGACTTAAGTCCTATTAAGTTACTGATAGTCCTAGTTTAGCTATCGTAAGAGTTTTATAGCTTACTTGGAATTTGTGTTACTTTGCTTATTTCTCGGAGTTTTTTGCTTATTTCTTTGGTCAATTTCAGTAGCATAAGAAAGTAGTTTTAAGTTCTGTTTCTTTGTTCATTTATAGATTAGCATATCATAAGCTTTTTTGAACTTTTTTCCTTTATTTCATTTTGATCCTAGTTGTGAGGTTTTTGTTTATATAGCTTATTTTCTATAACCAAGGATAGAACCTACTTTTCTGTAACTGCTTAAAAGATAAGTTCTTTTGGTGAGCTTATTTTGGAGTTTCAGTGCCCAAGAGAGCTTTGATTAATCTTGTTCCCTCTGCGCTTCCTTGTTTATGTAACTGTTTAGCTTCTTTGAGTTTTTTATTTTAAGCTCGTTTTAATGATTTCGATCGATATGTTTATTGGACTTAGTTGTTTGTCGGGTAGTATTCTTCAGGGTTAGAAAGTGTAGCTTTTTCGATTTTTAATTTTTTTCAGTTAGTTTCACGGTATTTAGTTTCTTAGGTTTTTGCACCTTTAGGCCTTAGTTAATTTTTTAGATTAAGTTTATTAATCTTTGGAGAGTTAGTTTTTTTGGTTTTGATTTTTGAATAGTTTAATGTTAGATACATTATTTATAAACGAGTTAAAAATTAGGCTGTTTTTTTGTTTTAATAATCTTCGGCATATTTTTCTTTATCTAGTAAAGAATTTTAGTTTAAATTTATTGGATTTAAAATTTTAGTTAATTGCTTAATTGTCATTATTTGTTGCTTACTTAATTTCGTAATAATAGCTTATCAGTAAAAATATTGTCTTTGCTTAATTCAATATGTCAGGATCACGAACTAAACGTGGTTCGTCAAGTTTTGTTGCTAGTCTGTTGGGTGGAACGAGCTGCTCGGTGTGTGCAATGTATGTGCCCTGTGAAACATCCGTTAGTAATTATATTATATTATAGTTATTTTTGTAGAATTTCTAACTTTTTTCCTTAGTTAAAGGATGAAGAGATGAAGTTGAAATTTTACCACGAAGTTAGTATTTTTATTATATATTTTATAGGTACGTAAAACTACGAATCAATTTTTGGCGCCGGATTGCCGGGGGACTCTAGTGTTTACGATTTCCTATGCGTTTTGTGTTTTGATTTTGGTTTGAGATCCTTTTCGTTCCTCGAAAGTTTCATTCTTGTTTTTAAAATTCAAAAGAGAAAAGAAATCATAAAATATAAATGATCTAAGGTAAAAAATTTATTTTCCTTTGTCTTTTTAGTATGTAATTAAAAGATAAAAAATTATATATAAGAAAAATAATAAGAAAATGTGTCCTTTAAAAAAAGGAATATAAAAGTAAATAAGTTGTAAATTCGAACACCAACAAATTGATATTCTGTGTATTGAGATATTATCTCGCTTTCAATTTCTGTTGTGGTCGAACTTGTTGGTTCCCAAATGTAATCAAAGATTTAAGACACTTCGCCTTTTGTGTCGTCTACCATGTCTCGACTCACCTTGAAAAGAAAGTTCAAGCAGCTACCGTGAAGAAGTTTGATTATTTGTGGTTTAGCGACTCTTTCGCGTGTAACGATAAAGAATTCATTGTTTATAGAAAAAAAAAATTAGTGTAAGGTTTTGATTTTTAATTGTTAGTTTTCTTTTTAGTATGCGCACTCGTTACGCTAATCTCGAAGACGGTCGACAACGGACAAAACTCTTTCGCGGTTCGTTGAAGATTTTTGATTTCGAAGAACAAATTGGTTGACAAAAGCGTTGGTTTACCAATGGCGCGCAGCAAGATTCGATACAATGGCCCAAGTGTGTTAAGCAACAGAGCAAAGGACTTTCGAAGATGCTATAGTCGTGTCCCACCTAATGCCATCATGCTAACAATATCTGAGCTCAAAAAACTTGTATATCAATAATTTGTGCAAAAGGAATAGAAGTTTAAGGTGTTAGACAAGAATCCCCACAATCACTTCGATTTTTTATAGCAAAGTCATTTGACAACTGTTTAGACATCCAGAAGTTCCGAACTCACTTCGATAAGCTTTTGCTTTTAACTTGTTTTCTCTAGACGGTGAAGCACGCCGAGAGGGTTAGACAAAGGAACTCCTAGATCATATTTATCACCTGGGACGACCTTGTTTCAAAAATTCATAAAGCATATTTCCACCTTCAAACCTACTTACTATCGGAATGAGATCTACGTTTTTACTCATGAAAAACCAAACGAGCACTTTAATGAAGATTGGGATCGTTTTAAAGGATCTTTCGTCAATGTCCTCTGTGAAGGGTCTCGGATTGATTCGCAACTGTTGCGACGCTCTTTTTATAATTCTTTTTGAATTCAAACCGATTCAAGTGTGCCTTAGATTCTGCACAGCCAAGTGGCAATTTCGTTAGCTAAAATGTGTCCTCAAGAAGGTTTGTAGCAATTGTATTTGAAAGCAAGTGTCTGTAAGTTCGTCTAGACTCCAAAGTTCCGTGCTAAAGCATTGTAAGAGTGAGGTGCGGATGCTGTCGTTGTCTTTATAATTCTTGCACCTTCTAATAAGCAGATTCGATATGCAAAACATAAGCGTCCCCACCTATCTCTCGAGGAGTAAGCATGACTATCAGTGATGAAACCAATGCATTGAATCAAATGAAAAGCTTTAGTTGTTACTACTCCTGCAGTACCCGTCAAAAGCCAAGTTGAGGAAGTGTATGTGTCACTTGTGGAGTCTCGAATTGACCATTTTAACCTTTGTAGTTTGAATCGAATGGTGAAATGATTTTTCACGTTTTGTTCAAGACAATATCCAAACGCCAATTTCAACAAACGGCGCTAGCCGTTGGAAATTTTCTCCAAAGGTATACCAACCTTCAGTATTTTTGGAGTCAAATGAGACCACCGGGTTTGTCGAATCAAGACACCGAAATGTCCAAACCATGTCCAAAAACCGATACTCGAAGGAACTCACCAATTCTATCTTCAACAAAACCGTGGAACAAGACTTTGAATCAAAACCGTCAATTAACTAATAGCAGATCAAGTTTATCAAGCTCCCATACCAACCAACAACCAATCAAAATTTTACCTTACAAACCATTAAATAGTGTTTGGAAAACAGAGTGCTTTGAAAGCTACGTCGCACAGCAAACGTATGCAATTATTAAGTAGAATGTGCAATACTGTCAATTTTCAAGGTTTGCAAAATACATATGGACGAAATGTGTACTAGTGGTTGTTTATAGTGACTTTGCACCCAGTGTTTGGTGATTTAGCGAATAACTAAGCAACCCTTAAGTTCAAGTTCTTTACCAATGCAAGATACCATTTGCCAAACCCTAGGATAAAAGCCAAGGGCCTATGTAGTGTAAGCTCGTAGTGGTATGTATTTCATACGAATGGTACCAGTCCAAAGTCCACCCCCGGTGGTGGAAAAGGAATGTGATTGGTGGACAAAGGTTAATACGGAGCTATCCGTAGGCACGAAGACGCCAACCTCCTCCATTCATCAAAAACAAACGCAAAAGACAAAGAAACCATCGAAGAGCCTTTAGTTCGTGCCACAAAGCCAAACCTAATTTACCTTACCTTCGAGAGTATATCAACAAACGCTAACAAAGATTCGTGGAAAAGGATGATTATCCTAGCTGCAAGTTTATGGAAGATCTTCGTAATGCTTCGACTTTGAGCTCTTAAGCTTTCTGGCGGGATGCTCTCATTCATATGCTCTCAAAGGTTGCTTGCCGATGTGCAAAAAGATGCTTAATGTAACAAAGAACATGTGTTGACTCGAATTAACCTGAAAACGCCGTTGAATGAATGATTGTTTAGTGCGGTTTGTGCCTTAAAAAGCTTCCAGAAAAGCTAGGAGTGACCGCCCTGGTCGATTTTCGTGTTCCTTGTAGATGTTTTCAGAGTCTCGATAGTTTACTTAGACCTTTGCCGATTTTAGGTTGCTAGTATTATCTCATGCCTTTTCCTATTTGGGAAAAGTTCAACTTCAGGGCGTTCTAACCGATAATGACATGAATGGTATTAGAATTTAGCCGACCCGTTACAATTCCAAAACTACCGGAGTTTTGTCGCAGAAATATTGTGTTTTGGTCATAAGTTCGGAAATATTTACTTGTCCCGCCGACTTTGTTGTTCTAGTCTTTAATAGTCGATCCTCGAGTACCGTTGATATACTCGGGCGACCCTTTTTTTAGGACGGCTCATGCTTTAATCGATATTTAAAGAAGTGCGAGAGATTTACTCTTAGAATGATATCAATCATTGTAGTGCCTTAATGTTGTGGGTGATGCACCTTCCATTTAATACAACAATGCTTCGAATCATTAAAAAAGGCTTGAACTAATCGATGTGCAATTGTAAAGAGTACTCAAAAGAAGTACTTGATGTGTTCGATTCGTGTTGCTTACAACAATCCTTCTCTGCGTACACGTTCGCGATCGCTCAAATTGTTTCTACTTCTCATCTCCAACACGTTACTCTTTTGTATGAAAGTATTTTCTAATCGTTTGAAGAAGCTGATGCTTACATAGCAATCAATGTATGAACCAGTTTCACCAGTTTTCGCAATGTTCCGTACTATGTTCCCGAGGAGGGACATTTCTCATTCTTCGACGCTACTTCTCAACAATGATCCGTTACCTTACCTCAGGCAACAGGGAGATGTATTTACCGGATATAGTTAGAAAATGATATCTTAAAGTTGTGAAACCAAAGAATGTCTTCAGTCGCGAATTATGATACTTCTTATGAACAACAGAGATTGAAATTCCAGATTTGAGGACAGTCGAACATAATAAAGTTACTTCGCATCAGCCGAGTATGCATTTGTCGAGGAAAATAACAAGCTTTCCAGTCATAATTTCTAAAAAGATTTGAGCCTCAAGTTGAAGAAGTACCTAACACTCATTTAATGTTCTAGAGAAAAAATCGCGAAAAAAAAACAAGCAATTGCTTGGAAACTTGATCATGATATCCGAGGCCGAGATCCAGAGTGCTTGCCTCACAATAAAATGTGTTTTAGAGTAATTTACCAAAACCTTCAGTCAGCCAAGACATCAAGTGGAGGGTTAATCCCCTATACTACACGTCGTCATCAAGAATAGAAGTAGAGAAAAAAACTTCCTTGACGCCAGGAGTGATTTATCCAATCTCGGATATAGTCCTTGGTTAGTCCAATCCATTGAGTTCCTAAAAAGGATGGTATGACCGTTGTCTCAAATGAAGAAATGAGCTGGTGCCTACAAGATTCGTCCACGGGAGGAGAAAGTTTGCTTCGATTATCGTAAGTTAAACGATAGCAACTTGTTTATGTGTACCTTTTTCCGTTACCATTACACTGGACCAGATGTTAGAGCGATTCGCTGGGGCAACGAGTTTTATTGTTCTTAGATGGTTTTTCAGGGTATTTTCAAATTCCAATTGATCCTAAAGATCAAGAAAAAACTACTTTTACGTGCCCATATGGAACTTTCGCGTACCGTCGTATGCCATTCGGTTTGTGCAATGCTCCTGGAACTTTCCAACGTTGTATGATGGCCATTTTTCACGATATGATAGAAAAAACGATGGAGGTTTTTATGGACGATTTTTTAGTTTTTGGAGATTCTTTTTCCTCGTGTCTTGTAATTTAGATAAAATGCTTTAAAGGTGTTGAAAGACACCAAATTAGCACTAAATTGGGATAATAGAGCCATTTTATCGGTTTAAAAGAAGGCATCGTTTTAGGGACATAAGATTCTAGAAAGGAATTGAAGTAGATAAGGCCAATGTTGATGTAATTTCTAAGCTGCCTATCCAACCAAACCGTCAAAGGAAAATTCGAAGTTTTCTTGGAAATGCTGGATTTCTATCGAAGATTTATTCAAGACTTTTCCAAAATCTCACGACCCATGACCATCTTTTAACGAAGAAAAACACTTCTTTTCATTTTTTCGGAAGATTGCATTCTAGCTTTTCAAACTTTGAGTAAATGTAGTTGACCGAGCTCAATATCTTATTGCTCAAATTGGAACCAACCTTTGAAAATCATGTGTGATGCAAAGTGTTATGCAATCGGTGCGATTCGGTTTCTAGGACAAAGGATGAGTGAGAGCATTTTCGACCCATTACATTACTGCTAGCAAAACGAATGAACTTAGACTTAGCTGAGATATTATTACACATACATAGTAATGGAGATGGAGTTCGCTGTGAGGGGGTTTCTGCTTTTTCGAGATGTTTTCGTTCATTTCTAAGTCATGAAAAATATTGGTGTTTACACAGGACCACTCCGCTTTGAAATACCTCTTCTACAGGTTTGTCGCCTATAGCAAGGTGGCAGGTATTTCGCCTCCAGCGAGGTGTTCAACTAACGGTTAGAGGGGTGAGCTGTCCGTGTAGCCCTTGTGTTCACCGACGGAGGTGGCGTGTCAAGAAGAGTGGTGTACGGCTGGATGTTGTGATGATGCTCTTTGTCCCACATGATAGGGGGCAGAGGGGCGCGAGGGCAGAGTAGGGCCCGAAACGGTAGTATGGGTGTCGGAAAACGAGAAGGAGGAGGTAGTGGAAGGTGGGTGGGTAGTGGGTGTGTCGGATCGGATGCGTTGGAGAGAGAGAGAGAAGCTGAAGGGGGCTAGCACGTAGCACAGGAGATGTAAAGATTTGTAGGCGAGGTGAAAAGGTTATGTTGATGAGTTCCGTGGCGGTGCCATTAGGTGAGTTCCGGTCCGGTGGGCGGGGTATTACGTTTTATAGATCAATAGGGTGAGTAGGTAAGGGAGGGGGTCGAGAGAGGTTAGTCACCTCGGGAGAATGGATAGGAAGTGAGGAGATAGGCGCCGCGGTGTTCGGGTCGTTTAGTAGTGTATGAGGAGGGCAGCGGAGTGAGTGGGTCCAGGGGGAGAGTAGAGGTGTAGAACCTCAAAGGAGTCGGAAGGGACGTGACGGGCGTTGAGACGGTTGTGGTAGGTATGCGGGTGATTGGTGACGCTGTAACACTAACGGGTGAGGTGGAAGGGGGAGTGAGGTGTTCTTGTCGAAACACAAATGGTTATAATGGTTCGATGTTCTACGACCTATGTGGTTAGTCGTCGAGTGGCGGGCTTCGTTGGGCGGTACGGGGCGGGAGTGTGAGGTGATAGTCGTTTGGCTGGACCGGGGGGGGCCCTTTCCTAGTTCGGACTAGGGCGCGATTACTAATACTTTGACTTAAGAATCCGACTGCTGTTAGTCCAGTCCGTTTGTTGAGCAGCTAGTGTCGGTCGGGGGGGCTTTATGTCGGACCGGGAGCTGTGCGTGCGGTTTGTAGTCCTGCTGTTGAGTCTTAGGGGGAAGGAACTGGCTTGTGGTCATCCGTTAGAATACTTTTCGTCTTGCTCAAACACCAATTACCTTTAGTAAGCGTATCGAGGACTTTTCCAGAGATTTTGCTTTGACCATTTGCTTTGCTAATTGCCTTTTTTTCTATTAGCTTTTTTTATTAGAATTCCCTTCTTTTAGACCACATGGGGCTTAGTACCGACATTTTATTTAGTCAGGACCCATCTTTATTCTTTTTTCTTACTTCCTTACTTTTCATTTCTTAGACCAATACTTTACTTCTTGATTCGATGGGTTTACTTCTTCAGGAATTTGATGTTTTAAGGTTATCGATACCAAGGGTGCTGAAAACTTGCAGCTGATCATCCTCTCTTATCTTGAAAAACCCTGTTACGATAATTAATGCCTTTTTGAACCTAAGGAGAGAAACTATTACCGAGACTTTTCCTTTTTAGAGCTTTATGTGGATGGTTAACTTCCAAAGACAACAGTAAATCCCGTGGTTTGCAGACTTTGCTAACTACTGTCGCGGGAAATTCCTTAAAAAAGGACTGATGAGCTCATAGCGGGGAAAAACGAATGTGTTCTTTAAAGATGTAAATAAACATTATTAGTTTGGGATGACCCTTTTCTTATTCAAGGACTTGTGGAGATCAAATAATCGAAGGGTGTAGAGATGTGTAAAGAAGGCGTTTCGCAAATTCTCGAAGCTTTGTATTATAGTGGCTAGACCTTACCGTGGGAAGACACTATTCGGGAGCCAACTTTACGCTCGCGCCAAGATAGATCGATTTTGATGACACGGTTTTATTGGCTTACCATTTTATAGGATGTAGTTGTAATCCGAATTTGTCAAAACTTCGCGTGTGATGCTTGTCATCTAAGAAGGCGGAAAATTCTCAATACGTGATGAGATGCTCAAAATATCAATCCTAGCGTTGTGAGATTTTTCGATTTATGTGGGAATTGATTGTATGGGACTTTTTCGTTTCATCTAGGGGTACAAATAGTGCTAGTAGGTGTCGATTTATGTCGCTTTCTAAGTGGGGTGATGAGCGACGAAAGCGTCTCTCCACGTTTACCATACGATGCATAGGGTAGTTGTTAAGTTCTTGTAATCCTGCTATTGTCTTCCCGATTCGGTGCTCCCGCGAGTCAGCATAAGTACCATAAGCGTTGTTCAGGGACCCGTATTTTTGTTAACGACAAGATTTGATAGAAGTTATGCGTCCTAAATATGGTGTCACCCAGTATCGTCCTTTACGACTCTCTTATGTGTCCTCAAGAACGAGTGGTCTGTGTCGGTGAGTCGACGAATCTCGAGCGGTCCTCAAAAGAAATTTTGGATGAGGCACTTGGTCGGGAGAGAAAAGACCTTGCCTCATTGGTCCGACCGCAAACTAGTTGTGCTTGTATGGGCTTTCAGTACCGCTGATAAGTAGTCTACAGAGTCTGGATGTACTTCCATTATAAGATAGTCTTGTGAAATGCGTGCTGTGTCATGTGAACACCAGTTTGAGTTTAGAACACAAAGCATGATTTTTGATAGGCTTCTCAAGCATTGCCGAACTTCGAGTTAGAAAGGACGCTGGTTGCGATCTCCGAAAAGCTTCAGTCACTGAACTTAGCGCAGAGCTTCGTGATCAAGCTTTAGTTACGAAGAAATTCGTTAATCTACAAGGAGAAGACGTAAAGACTCGCCTAACAATTCCAAGATAAAAACCGATCTTCAAATATGGTGAGTCAGTGTGCTGTTGATCTTTCAACTACACCAGAGATTAAAGATTGTTCTCCGGGATAGCTCAGCTTCCGGTTGGTCGGATCTCTTTCACAATCACCGAAGTAGTAGTCCTATTATGAGGACTGCCCTAGTTTGTTCATGAAGATGGTGTCTAATTTGCGATAGTCTGATTGCCACGCGTCTTAGAAGCCACTACTATGGAGGTGGATACACACCGTTGGTATCCAAGACTTCAGACTTTTGTCACTAAAGGTGTCAACTAAATTCAGGGATCGAGTCGAGCTTGCGACTCTAGGGGTGATAAAAAATTAGAGAGCCGCTTCGTGGGAGTTCACCCTTGTCTTATCATCTCTATTTTCTTTCTATTTTTCTTACCATTGTGATTGTGTCTGAGAGAGGCTTGTTCTCTGTTCCGCGATTTTTCTCGTTTTGTTTGTTGCTTGTTGTTGTGTTTTTTTGCAGGATTTTCTCCCAACAAATTCAATGGATGGGCCTTGTGTCCGGGTGTTGTTCCCTGTGTTTTACTCGGCTTCTATTCTTTGTGTGAAATTGTTTGGGGAAATCCATATTCTTTTCAATTATTATCGATGATCCGCGTTTATGCTGTTTGCATACTTCATAAACGGCTGTAGTAATGTTACGTGTAGATACCGACTGTAAACATTGAGGACAATGTTTCGTTTTAGTTTGGCGGAAGGAATCTATCGATTTAAGGTGCTTGTTTTTGTTTTGTTCTTACGTACCCCGTTTTTTCCACAAAAATAGCAAATTTTGTAAATTTTTCTGTTCTTTTAGTGTTTTAAAAAAAAAAGTGTGTTAAGACTGTAAATGTAGGTTTTCCGCACGTTGGTAAGAATAAGTAAGAGTAATTTTTGACCCTCGGAGTTGAACGTTGTAGGGTTCTAGCATTTGTTCTCTTAACAGAAGTAGTTGATCTAGTTAGTGCTGTCTCACAGGTTAGTACTTTTAAATATGCAACGACTTAAAATGTCACTTAGTAAATGAAGGACTTGTGCTCTTAATCTCAGTAGATTTATAATATGCCGTTGTGTTGGGATGTTTATATAGGCGTGTGAAGTTATTGCAATTTTCTTTTGTGTAAGGAACAAGAAATGATAGTGTTATGTTTATAAAGGCATGATGCTAAACGGTAGTGATAATTGTTTTATTTCCAAGTCCATATTATATTTTATTGTTGCTTTGTGTTCCCAATTAGCTTGTTTTCATCTTGATATATAAATGTATAATAAATAAGAGTTGTCTGGTTTTTTGGTTAATAATTAGTTATAGAAGTTTTCTTTAGTTCCTGTTTGGTGATCTAAGGATGGTAACATTAGGTGAATACTTAATTTGGTTAAATAATACAGTAGAAAAAAAAATAATAATCAGATTAGTCTATCTCTGCCAGATTACTTTCATCATCGCTCGGATGGCGTGGAACGAGAGTTGGTAGTTTTCAAATGACAGGTGGGGTCCTGGTGTCATAATAAGTAGAATATACTCTCTTGTCGACCTCGCTTATCGATGTGGCTTCGAGATATAAAATGGCTCACCGGGTTTTTAATGACTTTAGATATAATCCAAAGTCGAAAAATCTCGCGTTTGCTACATTCTTGTCGGTTAGGCTCTTCGTGGCCGATGTTTGTATGGCCTTCTAAAGGAGCGGGTTTAATAATGTTGCTATAGAATTATCGCGGTCTTACTTTGTGCCTTAAGAGCCTAAAGGGTATATGGTGCAAATAAGATTGGTTCATCGTTCTTATCTTAAAGAGCATTAAGGTATATGACATATGAATGCGTGCCTGTTGCTTAAGTAGCCTAATAAAGCCAAATGTTTTGGTTTTTACGCCTTGATGAGGGACTTTAAGTCTGATGCATTTGATCTTGAGAAAAGGGTTAGGAGCTAATTATTGCGTTCTTACCATTACTGTCTGTTTCTTTCTGAGGAATTAATATCGTACGTCTGTAACAAAAGTCTTAAAGAGCCTTTGGGTATATGACTGTGAAAGGTAAAATCCTGAGATACTGAAAAGTAGGATTTGCTGGGAGGAAAAGTAAGTAACAATTAGTATTGTATGAGTAGTGTTAGTGTCATGACCTTGTATATTAACAATGATCTTATTTGTAAGCGTAGCATGGGGGTCTATTAGTGTGAGAAAATAATTCGGAGATGATGAAGTTAAGACTTTTTAGACGCACTTAAAGCGTGCTCTTGTTTGTTCTATGATCCGTCAAGAGGTACCAATGAGCGTTATGATGAAAACAAATACATTATGTCACACAATAAGTTGTAGTTTAGGTAGTTATATTTCAAGAAAATATATAAAAAGAGAGTAAAATCTTTGTATAAATGCGGATTATCGGGTGTTTTATAACTTCTTACTTGTGATCTTTTGAATTTTCTCTCAAGTTACTCTTTTGTCTTCTTTTCAAAGGTTTATTTTGGGGTGTATTTTGATGGTATTTGGTATAAGGCTTGATATTGCCGTTGAGACACAGCCAATCGTTTTGTTTGGGGAATTTTGATAAGTGTAATTGCGCATTGATCCTTTTAGACCTAAGAATAAGAACACCAATTAAACCCTTAGAACAAGATCCTTATATAATGGCGAGAAAATATGCTTGTTTTTGTGTTTTGTGTATGAAGGTATGGCGATTCTGGTTTTGTTATTTTTGCGTGGTAGATTTTAACGGTCACTGGTTGTGAACGGTGATTCAATGCTTATCCGATAATCAGGGGCTGTCCTACACAATTTTGAACGGGAGATTCTTGCCGCAAAGTTTCGCCCTCTCCCCTAAATTTTCAAGAGAATAACCCTCAAATAAATACGCCCCTCTCTCACCACAACCACACACTATACAACCGCCCAACTCCAAACCCCCCATAAAATACCACCCCAAAACCCCACCCACCAGAGACTACCCTAACCCCAAAAACAGCAACAAATTAAAAAACACTTGCTATGTCAAATATACATCCTTCCTACTCTTCCCCACTAACACTCTCACACCTACCCCACCTCCCTGCCCACAGACCCGCCTTCCTCCCCCCCTGCTATATATAATTTTTACTATCTAAAAAGAGTTCTGGTTTGTCTATCTGTTTACAAATTTTTTTATTTGAATATTTTTTTTGTTCCTTTCTTTAAGTCATTGTGTTGAAAGTGTCACAAAAAACAGTCAAAAACAAGCAAACTCGGCCACTTTGAGAATCAGGAAGAGTACAAAGGCCGAAGTCCAAGAAGCCCAAGTCTCAGCCCAAGGCCTTGTAGCTATAAATCATTTTATAACTGAAGCTCTCGCAAGCGGTGCTCCCTAATCTGTTGCATGTTTTCGGTGAATTTAATTATAACTAGCAAGAGGCGGAAAAGGAATGTCCACAGGCGCGCAAAGTGTGTGTAAACCTCTCAAAACCTCTCAACAGATTGTGATAAAACTGTCGTCAAAAAATAGTGCGGGAAACCCTTTTAGTATTCACCTTAATCTCGCCCATTCTCTCGATCCGTAGTCACAAAAAGATACAAAAGTGGTCTTATGGTAAGGTGTAACATGGATGTGTTTAATTCGTCAAGTTGACTGACTTCTAGTGTCGGCTTTTGTTGATGATTTCAAGGAGCTCCAGCACAGTTAGATTGCAAGTGTACAAATTATTCTAAATCAAGGGTGTTACTTATCCTTGCGTCTCAAGATCAATGCACTATCCGTTAAGCCATTGTGAAAGCACGTTACATGAAGGTGTTTCTGTGTGGCTGTACAAGTGTTTGTCACTCACTGAAGAACTAATCTAACAACTCATAATGCGTCACTCAAAGAATGCCAGGTCAAAACGAGAGCAAATCACTCATGGTAGGTCTCACAAATTGATCGAACGTTCACGATCAACAAAGATGTGTCTCAAATGTAATTGAAGAGACATGAATGAGCAAATGACGCTCTGAAGGTGTTGTAGAGTTCATCAACGAGCAGGTTGAAGAGTCTACCTTAGAAGCTTCAGCTTTCGTCACTATAGAAAGGCCTTCACTTGAGTAACACACCACATCCAAATTGTGATAGATAGTTTAGTAGCAGATATTGTTTTAGTAGCTTATTGAAAGTAATGTTTTAATCTGTGGAGATTCGAACGTGACCTTTCTTATAATGAGTAAGTGTCCTTTTTTCATGTGTGAATGGGTAATGTGGCTGTTATTTTAGTAGTAATGTATAGAGACGTGTCTGTTGTGATGTATGTGATATTTCGCTCATATTCTGTGTTGTCGTGTGTGTTGCTGGCTAAGCTCTCTCATTTATGGAGGGTGACTCTCATTCGTTAGTGTGTAAGAAATTATAGATACGCTCGGAGTAGGATGTGCTCAATTAAGATGGTTAATGAGGCCTGTCATAGTTAAGCTCTTTTCAGTCTCATAAGCACGGATCAGATAGATTGTAGTAGAAGAGTCTGTGGAAGATTCTCACGCGTAGAGTCTAGTTGAACGCTATCTGTAGATACCTTAAATGTAGAGTGTGTAGTCATAAAGAATGTTGTGAGTCTGTGGTGACCTTGAGTGTGATGATTAGTAGGTGTATTGTGGATGTGGGTGGGTGCTCCGTAATTGCGTTTTATGTGGCGATGTAATTAACTCGGGAAAATAGGTATATTTAGTGATTGTCGACGATTAATCAAGGGTTTTTTTAACTTGGTGTAAGATTTCTTCGAGGACAAAAAGATTAAGCTCCTTATATAACACCTGTGTTTTACAATCATTGACGCGTCTGATAAATCTGCATTTACACACTTATTGTATCTCATAAGCAGTTTGCTTATCAAATCGTAATGTTTAAGGCAAAAATCGCTTAAGCTAAATATTAGAGTTTTGTTTTAATTGCTAAAAAACGCGGGGGAGCAATTCTAATAAATTAAACCGATTGTAATATTTCTTTAAACTTGGAAGAGATCCCAAGGACTTATACTACTTGCAATATCATTGATTCGTTATAGCATAGGAGAGTTGTGGCTAGAAGTCCTTAGTGTGTGAGTTCCTTTTGGTTCTAGTCTAAGAAGTGATTGTTGTAAGATAAGTTTCTACTGTTTTCATTTTTCAGTCGCGGAGATTTGTTCGTGTGTATGATTGTGCTATAGGATATTGTCGTGTGAAATGTAGTAGTGATAGCTTATAGTGTTGTCTCTCGCAGTATTGCTAGTCTGTGGCTTTCATTTAGAGAGCGGTGGTGTAATGTATGTCTTCTTTTAGCTGCTAAACGTTTAAAGCATCTTGAAAATTTACGACGCGTCTCGTTATTATTTTTAAGATCGTAAATTTATTATTTTTACGAATGTCGTCTTATTCCTTGACCTTGGGCAAAACTCGCGTTTAACGTATAACACCCTGTGTTTTCAAGTCATTGACGACGTCGATAAATCTACTATTTATTTTTAGTGTCGTACGCGTTTGCTTGTAATTTCATGTATTAAGTAAAATCGCGTAAGCTAAAAATTAGCGTTCAATGTAAACGGGCATCAAACAATTAAGTGTTTACATCAATCAACTATTAAATAATTATTTTGAGAATAATTATGATCCTTGTTCATTTTATTTTTATCGGATACGTAAAGTGTATACGTTTCACGATAAATTGCATTTAGGCATACCTGGAACCACCAAAACTTTTCTACGCTTCAACAAATACCCACTTTTATACCCAATACATAAAAGTTACAAAAATATAGCATATATATCATACATATGCCGAATTTATAACGATTTATACAAAGAAATATAAGAAAAATCTTGCAAGTAGTCTTTGTACATCTTTTGCTCATTAAAACATAGTCATACATGGTTCCTTTGACCAAAGACAAGAAAACAAGTCTTCCTTAAGACCCTCATGGTGTTCTTGGAATACTATTGTACCTTTTGACCACCTATTACCCATATAATGTAAGTATCATGCAAGAGATATCACATAGAACTCATAACACTTAGTAAAAATCACAAAAATCTCTCCTTTGTGCTCTATATATGCCACGGCTCAAACACCCCTTTGTAATAAATCCATACCAAATTTTCTACCACCTATACACACCTACATACATCATTCTTAAGATATTCTAAGATGTTTCCAAGCATTGGCGAACCATTTACAAGTAATAATCAAGAAAAGTAAGATTAGGGTTTTCATAACCTAATCTAGGGTTTCACATTTGCAAGCTTTGGATTTTAATCTAAACAAGGGTTTAGATTGTATTGAGCATCACCTTCATTCATCATAAGGTCATCTAGAACTCTTTATGTTCTTACAATTATCATTATATGCATATGTTACTTCTTTATAGCTTGAATCACCATTTAGGATTTTTAACATGTAAAAAGGAGTTTTTACTTGTTTTCATCATTTAATACACTTTCACATATCTCATGATGTTAATGACATCATGTTAAAATGGACACATAAGTGATTTACACTCTTGGTTAAGCATAAAAATGATTATGTATTAATTAGGGTTTATAAAGTTATTTAATATGTTTCAAGTGAAAGTAATGCTAATGGCATGTAAATCTTGTTTATGGACTTTTAATGATGTTATATGATCACTAAAATAAGGATATATTGGAAGTATAAATATTGTACACACTTGGTTAATGTATAAAAGTTCAAGTATGAACTTGAAGTAAAAAGACACTTAAGTAAAGTTATGTATTCATAAGATGTCATGACTTGTACATCTTGGTAACTTGGACATATGAGGATTATTATGGACAAATGGACTCTTATTATATGTAACACATATAATATATATATGGTATAAAAGACTCATGGTAAAATGCAAGGTTAAAAGTTATAGAAACAAAGTGTACATATGGACTCATGGAAGACATCCCAACTTTCTGTTTTAAATCGACATACCACCTGCCCACTTTATATTTTTATAAAATAGTACGTCTCATGACGATTCCAAAAAGCTAAGAAACTTGAAAAACGGATAAATAACGAAAAAGATACGGTAAAAACAAGTTATACGTTAATAAACGGAGTCGTAAAAGAATTTTTATAAAAACTTTTTATAAAAATTATTCAAACAGCAAGTTTGGTATTTTTAACAAATTATACATATTTTTAGGATTCCAAAATGATAAGAATCGTAATTTTTCAATTAATAACGAACGAGTTATGAATTTCGCGAGTTTACGACAATTAATACTTTTATAAAACTATTTTTATAAAAGTTACTATTCATGACAGAAATAATTATTTTTGTAAACCTCATAAATAAGTAGAACTTTCAATTACGAGAACGTGCTTGAAAGAATCACTAAAAACGGAGCTATAACGAATAAAATACGACGTTTACGGGTTTTACGATAACGAGAACGATAAAAATAAATTAGGGTCTGGTGTGAACAGTAAAAGTTACTGTTCACCAGAAGGTCAAAAGTTCAAAAATGTAAATTTATGATAACTCGTCTTAATACGAAAGCGTGGGCATAAGAAACGTTAAAATCGGGCTTAAAACGCGAAAGTTATGCTAGTTTTACTAAAACGGTAATTATAAACGTTTTAACTTATTAAACACAATTTTACCAAAACAATTAGATGGTGATTGAGCTATATAGACCTATATGTGGTATTAGTTTATCAAAGTACTATATTACTAGGGAGTTTCATAATGAGGCCTCTTCGGGGTGGTGTATCGACGAGTTGCTAGATTTACGATTTAAACTGTCCTAGCTCCTCATACGTTCACTACATGACCTCTTAATTATGATAGCCTGAATGATAGTATGATGTAACTATCATAGACCTGTATATGATGTTAGTTAATCAAAGTACATGGTACTTATACGACCTTAAATTAAATAGGTTGCATCTGACGATTTGCGTGACGCATTATCTGTGATATTTGGATTATCAGAACTCAAGGTGAGTTCATAGCCCCACATTTTTACGATTTCAATGATTTATAACTATGGGGTGGAAACATGCTTTGTTTTATAAATTGGACGCAAGTGGATATTTTATATTGATTACATGTTTGCCTAAGTAGCGATAACCGGAGTTGAGCCCTTTATCATGAACTGTCAATTGCATAGATGTAGTTGTTAATTACATTATGTGAGAGCGAATGTTCTGAATAGATCTATTTGGGGAAATGACCTCCCCATTCGGGTGACTAGCTATCACCGGGAACGAACGTATAGCATGTCGAATTTAGGGATGTTTTCGGGTTGAACATCTAATGGGGCAGAAATTGCAATATATATTAT
>BQNB010014053.1:50714-75910 GCA_026074375.1 Tanacetum coccineum | reverse complement strand
ATCAATCATGGCTGAGATTGCACGGAGCTCATTGAGCTATTAAGTAATCCTAGCGCGGAGCCCGTTTGGTGGGGCGGGTACAAATGGATTCGCGTTCTCTATAATGAAGAATGGAACAGTCAAATGGAAATTACATAACAAATAACACAAAGAAAAGATAGACTAAAAGAAAGCTACTTGACAAGAAAAATAAAATATCACTTGATAGGAATCTAGTGAGTAGACCTAAGCTAGATAGAATTCAAAACCTAGACTATCCCCCAGCAGTGGCGCCAAAAACTTGATGTGCGGGTGATTGCAAACTGAAGTTTTACAACCCTCCTAGGCAATGTACCTAACTGTTGTAGTGTAGTATAGGCAAGACTCAGGGGGTTATTATCGTTCTTTAGGGGAATAGTTTGGATAGACTCGAATTGTATGGTCACTAAGTTATAGAGGTTGAGATAAGAGTATTTTTTTTTATATTTTATGATAGCAAGTAAAATCTCGGGTTTGAAGGGCGTTTTGATTAAACTAATTAACTACTCCTAATTTTATACTAATTGCAGAAAAGTAAAAGTGATGGAAAACTCGTATGGTTAAACAAATGTGTTTACCTAATTATGCACAACTCTCTAGTTATCTTCTTCAATTTTATTACCCGACACCCTCGTAATGAAATGTGTAAGTATTTAAATAATTAAGCACCTAACTTGGAATCCACCCAAATGGCAAGATAGTATGAAGACTGTTGCGTGGGTATCCCATAGCCGAGTTTGCCCTGACGTCTTTGCACTTTGACATTAAGAAGCTGTTTTCTAAAGCCTAACGCGACTTTATTAACAAACGTGATAATAAAAGATAGAAAACTAGGGTTTCATGCAATGATAAGCAAACCCAAATGAATTGATCCAGCATGTTAATTGAAAGCGAAGAACAATTAATCAAACAATACATAGACATATCGAATGATTAAAAGATAAAAGAAACTTCATTCAATTAAACATGAAGTTATGATGAGAGTACAAGGGTTAAGAAACCCTAAAAATAGACCTAAATGTCTGCTCCAAATCTTACTAACGATTTCCACACGATTTTCCACACAAAACATGAAAAATAAGGTTTGTATATATAGGGAATAAGTCAAGACGACGTCGCTTGTTAATTGCGACGTCGTCAACCTGCAGACTCTTCTATGGGCTTCTCAATGTTGGCTACTCTGACGTCGTCATAAAAGATCTTGACGTCGTCTCTTGAACACTTTGACGTTGTTACAAGGGATTGTGACGTCATCTTCACGAACTGTATGCTATCTCTTGAACATCTTCGTGTAAAGTTGCATTCTTGTCTCGTTTCCTCCCAAATTAAGTCATAGTCACGTATATTTCCTCCAAATACCTTCCAAATACTAAAATAACAAAAAGAAACGATTAAACACGATAAATGGAGATATTTTCATTATTTTAGGGTTTAAATGACCCCGAAAATGTTTACAAAATGACACCTTATTAAATACTCCTACGATACCTAGAGATATTTGCATGATTTTGTGTATGAGGGTGGTGAGACTTGGACCAAGTTTGGGAGTCTATGTATGAGTGTGGGTTTCTTGGTTATAGGTGGATAGTCCATTTTATAGAGTTACTTTGTGTAATATGGCCATTAATGGGAATCATTAATTAGATTCAAAGATATGATATTGCTATTTTCCAAACCAAAAAATTTGACCAACTTTTAATTGAAATTTTGTTATTAGGTTATATACAATATTTTTTTCTTCTGATAATTTATTATTTATTCTGTTGCTTAAAAGAATTAAAAATTAAGCGACTTGTGAAATTGATTTTATGTTTATCATAGCAATTCCAAACATGGTTTTAAGAACCCCCCATCCCCCCCCCCCCCCAAATAGCTGGTTTAACTTATAAAATCATGTAACATCGACTCGACTAAACCCCCACAAATGGATTGGGTCTAATCTAGAACATAAACCGGTCAAAAATTTCATTTTTATCATTAGTTTATTATATCATGATTTGAAAAGTATGACTGATACGTTTGATTTATTTTAATGTCTGAAAATGTTTATGGTGGATTAATAAATGTATTATGTAAAAATAGAGATTTTCTAATTCATAGTGACGTTTTTGGTATACCGAGTTTTTAAATTAGTTACGACATAATTCAATTTTGACTGTTGAAGATAAATTTGTGAAATAATTCAATTTTGCTATCTGATTTTGAGATAAGAAAATTACCGTATTGGACATATTTGACAAACTAAAGTTTTGTATGTTCACTTAGTACAAATACGAGCCATAATCAGTCTAATAAATCATTTTCATCCAAATACCATGTTTCTTGGGTTTTCAAAATGGTAATTCATGCTTATAAATTATAATGTGCAATATCACTTTTAGTTTACTTTATTGTATTTAAAGATATTTGGAAACTTAACTACAATATATGAACAAAACATTAATTTTACATTTTGACCAAATATAATTTTGAGTAAAGCAATTTGTAATTCTTATTATATCTAGAACATTGCAAAAAGGTTTCTAAGGGCATTTACTATAAAGAAGTGCGAAAGGATGCTTTACAAGCATGAAAAATTTTTGTACTTTTTTTCCGTTCTATTATTGTTCATATTTTATTTTGACATGTCTAAAAGTAATTATCAACTCTAATTTTTTGCCTTTAAATTTTTAGATGTAATGATAATAGTTTTTGTCACACAGTATAACAATCTCACTTTTATTCTTTCGTTGTGTATTTTTTACGTGTATAATAATTTTAAGAGAATTTTTTTTGTTCTAACTATAGTGTAGTTACATTTCATGTATACATGACATGAAGATATTATAAATGTAGAATGATTTTAAACAATTAATACAATGCAATATGGGATATCATAGCACATCATATAAAGCTGCAAAAAGTTTATACCATATCGGAAATATGTTTGCAAAACTAACAGTTTTGTTATAAATTTTGTTAAAGACAAATATACGTGAGGAGTATTGAACCACTATTGAAGAACCATACGACGTCTTATCGACACAATTTGTAATCTTGTTGGAGGCACTATTCCTAGTTTTAAGTGTTCGGTTTGTAAATGTTAGGAATACGAAATTCCTAGAAAAGTCTCGGTCACTTCATAGATATCGATAGATAGCTCGTCAAGTAATATTTGGAAACTTACATAGGTAACTAGTCCAAGGTCCATGGAAAGCCCATGTAACCAAGGCCCATGTCCACCTTATGTAAGTATAAATACCCTCTCCACACATGGAGAGGGTGTTGGTTATCTTTGTAATTTTCCCACATAGTTCAATCAACCATTCCATAGTTTTCCATTTTACTTTCTCTCTCAACTTTCTCTCTCTAGTTCATCTTTTGTGTGAAATGAGTTTTCTTCAATTGGTATCAAGAGCCATGGTTTCACCTTGGGATCTTTAGTGTTTTGTTTAGTGGTTTCGTTGTGATTGTATTGAGCTTATTATCATTCGGCTTATTTTTACTTATTTTCTAGCTTATTTGCTTAATGTTTAGATAAGTTTGTTTGGTTTATCTATTTACTGAGTTAAAATTTCATTTTTAAAAAAAAACTTGCTACATAGTTGGGTGGTTGACTCTGTGGGCTTATAAAGTTTTGTTGAGTCCACAACTCTTGATCTACTGCATTAGGTTAATAAGGTTATTATTACCTTGTAATCAACAAGATTATTAATCTGAGAAACTTGTTATAATGTTTCAACCAAAGGCTATGCGGAATCTTACCTTTAGTGTTTAAGAAGAAGTAACAATGGTATGGAATGGACAGTGAATAACCAACAAGCCTTAATATTATTGATAAATAATACAGAAGTACTCAAAAGTTATAGGTTTACAAAACCTTAATGCTTAAACAATGGTGGAAATGTGTGTAAACTACACGTGTGTATGTGAGTGAAGGAAAGGTGTCCCTAAACCTAGACGCCTACCCTCTTTATATAATAGAGGGAGGTTACAAGAAACCCTAGCTTACTAACAAAGCTAACTAACTATTAATATTAGGTCCTATTGTTTCAAAAGAAAACCATTTACCCCCCAATTAGGAAACTAATTAAATTAACATTTGATACATCACATTAATGTTTGACTAATCTATATCTTCAACATTAATGTTGATTTCAATCAACATTAATCTTGGTCTTCTTTTTTTACGTTTCCTTCTTTAGCATATCTTGTTTCCTTTTGTTTCTTCTTTCTTCATTTCTGTTTATGTTTCACATGTCAGTCCTTCATGAATTCTAAAATTCCCAACAATCCTCCCCTAAACTTGAACGGTGACTCCGTACCTTCAAGTTTCCATCACGTGTTTGTTTTTTAGCTTGGCACCTGGAGGATATATCCAAAACACTTCGTTGTCCATTGCTTGTCTATCAATGAACCATGACTAAGCACAAGAGGTACAATGAATTCATCAATTAAATAAGTATAAAAATATCCTCATCACTCGAAAGTGAATCATTGAAAGGTATTGTTTTTGGAAAACTACCAGCCATAATCGGATTTGATGTGTTTTACAGAGCAGCTACCCTCTTGGGACTAGCCACTCTTTGTTACAAGAAACCATGGTGAGTGAAGGCCATAGGATTTTTTTGCAAACCTTACGCTATCAACGGATTTGAGAAAGTCTTTACCATGAGCCGTTTGCTATGGACTAGCCACTTTTCATTCAAAGAATATGGAAAGTGATAACCATCCAGTTTTGGGTAACCTGACAACCATCAACGGATTTGAAAGGTCTTTACCATGAGCCGTTTGCTATGGACTAGCCACTTTTCATTCAAAGAATATGGAAAGTGATAACCATCCAGTTTTGGGTAACCTGGCAACCATCAACGGATTTGAATGGTCTTTTACCCAAGCAGCCGGTGTGCTCTTGGACTAGCCAGTTCTTATGCTTGTAAGGCATGGTGAACTGATGACCATTTGTTGTGTGGTGGTTAGCCAACACCCAAACCCTTCTCAAATAGAAACAAACCACTCATAATAAGCCTCCCCTCAAACTGGTATTTAGCCTCCCCTCAAATGTAGCTTTTTTTTTTTATAACTAACAGCAGGAATAAATAAAACAACCAGCAGGAACAAAACAAGCAAGCAGCAGGAACAACTCCCTTCCTTTTTTTTTTTTTTTTTTTTTTTTTTTTTTTTTTTTTTTTTTTTTTTTAACAAAACAATAATAACCCGAACAGCAGGAACCATAAACTCGTGACCAGCCAGCAGCAACAAAAAGATACCAGCAGGAATATAAACCAACATATAAACAACCGGTAGGAAAATTACATGGACAGCAGGAACCGACACAACCAGCAGGAATAAAGAATGATCAGCAGAAACACAATATTTCCAGCAGAAATGATGATCATTATCAGCAGAAATAAATTATGAGCAGCATGAATCGAGAATAGCAATCAGCAGGATCAACAAACGAGTACCAGCAGGAACTTTTAACATGACCAGCAGGAATAAAGAATGATCAGCAGAAACACAATATATCCAGCAGAACGATGATGGTATCAGCAGCGAAATAAATTAACTGAGCCAGCATGAACATAATCCTAGCTGGATTCCTCTTAAACGCCATCAGCAGAAACGACACTTAGTCGTTTTCAATAATTCCCATAATTTACGTACAAATCTGCTTCCTTATCCGTTGCATGCCATAACAGTCGAGCCAAAAATCACGCAACACAATCAATCCCACAAGATCAGGAAGAATATTTCTAGTAACACAGCTATAAAGTATAGGCTCGATCCTCCAAAGTTTCCCACCCAAAACAAAAAAACTAGGGTTTTTATATATAAGGATTAAGTCGTGATGGCTTCGCTTGTTAATTGCGACGCCGTCAACCTGTAGAATTTTCTTCGGGCTTCTTAATGTCGGCTACTCAGACGCCGTCACAAAAGACTCTGACGCCGTCTCTTGATCATTTTGATGCCATCATAAGAATTTGTGACGCTGTCTCTACGCACTATATGCCAAATCTTGATCATCTTCATGTAGAGTTGTAATCTTGTCCCGTTTCTTTCCAAAATTGAGTCCAAGTTGCGTGTATTTCCTCCAAATGCCTTCCAAATGCTAAAATAACAAAAAGAAACGATTAAGCATGATAAATGGTGATATTTGCATGATTTTGGGGGTTAAATGACCAGGAAAAAGTATATAAAATGACACATCATCAGCTTGCCATTTCAAAGGAAGTGCACGAAGAAACTTCCTCACATGGTTCTTGCTAGTATAGTCTTTATCTAAAGATTTGAGACTAGTAACAATAGCGTTGAAATGTGAGAAGCCACTTTCGATAGTTTCTTCATTAGAGATTGAGAACTTCTCATATTATTGGATGAGAAGGTCAATCTCGTAATGGTCAAAAACTCAGATATATTCATGAAAGTTGTTATTTTTATGATGTATTATGTGTTTTAAAAATAACAACTTTCATAAATATATCTGTAAAAACTCAAGTTTTTAAAAAGAGGGTTTCGGTTGTACTTTTTCACACGAAATCAATAAAAACTTAGTTTTGGATCTTGTTTTCAAACACGAATCACTTCACAAATCACCCATGAGCTCTGATACCAAATGTATGATCCCACATATCAAGGTTCTAATACACAAAATACACAAATCTTAGAGAGAGAAATATCTAGAGAGAAGGAGAAGGGTTTGGTGCTTTTAGCGAGAGAAAGAGAGTTTATTATGAAGACACGCCTCAACTAGTGAGGTAAAGGGAGTATTTATACTCTTTACAAGGGTGAGCTCATGGCTCATGTCTACTAAATCGGGTCTCATGACTACATGTCAGTCACGAGACGTTACCCTATCTAATACAAACATTTTATAAAAATTAACTCAAAATTTGGTTTTCTTATAAAAAATTATTTTTTATTATCTTTAAAATTTATATACGTTTTTATACATTTCTATACACGGTTTTATACACGTATTTTTATACACAAGTTTTAATACACACATTTTATACACATTTTTATACGCACCTTTTTATACATACCATTTTATACACACATTATTTTACACACATTTTTATAAAAACGTGTGTATAAAAAGGTGCGTATAAAAACGTGTATAAAAACTTATAAAAAATGCATGTAAAAACGTTTATAATTTTAAAGATAATTTTTGGGCCAATTACTTAAATAGGACGAGAATATTCTAAATTCCAACTAATAGGCCATTTAGGGAAAAACACAAAAGTCGTGCCAAAAACATAAAAAGTTGAGAAAAAACTAAACACGTGGCAACATTTCTATGGAGTCGCGAAGTCGCGCCAATCGCGTGAAAATAAAAAGTAGCGCTTTTTAAAAGTTGAATTTTTTTTGGCTCATTTGGATAATTGATTCATAATTTTTTATAAAAAAAATCAAATTTTGAGTTAAGTATAAATGACCATTAGTATAAAGGACTAACGTTGCAAACGGTCATTGGCTAAATAGACTAACGTTGCCACATGACGTAGTTATGGACTAACGTTGTAACTGGACTTAACTAACACAGACGACAATTCACCCAAAGGACCGGTCAACTTAATTGGGACAACCACATGGACGACTGATGTAATTAAATACATTTTAGGTTCAAAGGTGTAACTGTGTGTAAACAATAGGAACGATTTATGTAATTAACTCTAAACTAAATTAAGTGTTGAGTCCCAAAACTCTAGATCTACTGCCTTAGGTTATAAGGTTATTATTACCTTGGTAATCACAAGATAATAATGTGAGAAACTTTGTTGAAGTGTTTCACCAAAGGTTATGCGGAATCTAACCTTTAGTGTTTAAGAAGAATAACAATGGTAATGGAATGGAACAGTGAATAACCAACAAGCCTTAATATTATTGATTGAATAATACGAGTACTCAAAAGTACTAGGGTTTACAAAACCTTAAAGCTATGAGAAAGTCTATGGAGGATCTATGTAAGTGATGTGTGTATATGATATGTGTTGAATGTGATATGTAACTAGATGCCCTAGGATCTCCTTTTATACACTAAGGAGTCCTAATGGGCTTACAATATTTTCCTATGTATTTAGTCAAATGTATTAAATACAATGACTAAGTATTTAATACTTTCCAAAATATTTAGTCAAATTCTCAATCAGCATTAATCTCTTTCAATTAGCATTAACTTCAGTCTTCTATTTGACTAATCAACATTAACTTCAGCAGCAGCATTAACTTCAGTCTTCTATTTGACTAATCAGCATTAATTTCAGCAACAGCATTAATCTTGAACCATCAGTAGTAACTCTATAACCAGTAGTCTTAAGTCCTTCAACAGTCTTAAGTTAGTACTAGCAGTACTAACTTACTCTAGCAGTACTAACTGATTAATACTGGCAGTTGTAACTTGTGAGCAGTACTAAGTATGATAAGTTTAATTCCCAATAGTATTTCTTCCCATTCATTATTTGCACTCGCATTGGTCCACATAAGTCCATATGTAGGGTATTAAGAACTTCCAAGTTGGTGTTTTCTGTTTTGGGTGAGTGGGTATGCTTTTTGATCTTTCCTAGTTGACATGCGGAGCAAAGATGATCTTTCTCAAACTTCAATCTAGGTAAACCTCTTACTAAATCCTTTTTGGCAAGGTCATTGATGGTACCAAAGTTCAAGTGGTTTAAACGATGATGCCATAACCATGATTTGTTCTTGGAGGCTTTGGACAGCAAGCAGATTGGGGAGGACTTCATCATGTCTTCAACCGAGATAGTGTACAAATTAGAACCACGAGAACCTTTAATTAATTCAACACCATCTGTATCGTGAACATAACATAAATGCTTCCTAAATGCAACTTCAAGATCAGAATTACAAAATTGTCTGACAGAAAATAGATTGTGTCCCAGTCCTTCCACATAGTATACACTGGAGATCACACTGTAACGAATCACATAATCTTCATAACCCATGATAGCACCAAAGTGGTCATTCCCGAATCTAACTGTCCCGATGAACTTTTTTACAAAATTCCTAAGCCGTGAGCTGTCTCCCGTCATATGTTCTGAGCAGCCTGGGTCCAAATACCAAATGACGATCTGTACGACCTGCA
The DNA here is from genome assembly GCA_026074375.1 of Tanacetum coccineum. Taxonomy (NCBI): domain Eukaryota; kingdom Viridiplantae; phylum Streptophyta; class Magnoliopsida; order Asterales; family Asteraceae; genus Tanacetum; species Tanacetum coccineum. The sequence goes on along the minus strand of BQNB010014053.1, from coordinate 66,807 downwards.
TTTGAAATCGGACGAAGATGGAGAGTTTAAAAAGATAGATCCCCAATTTTTGTTGGGTTCCTGTTGGCTAGCAGAAGCAACAGTAGAATGCAGAGAGGCATCAATTGCCTCATTCTCAGTAGGAGTAGGAATGCTAGTGGGAATTGTCTTATACTGTTTGGTTCTACGTTGGTATCTAGTTAATGGTTTCTGAGATGTGTGACTTATTTTCTCAATTATCACAATTTTACTAGTACTAACATTTTTAGTTTGCTTAGCAGGCACTACTTTGGATTTAGTGAGCTAGTTAAAGGGCACTATTCTCCTAAAGTGAATTTCCTTCCAGTGGGCTTCCATTGATAACCTACATTGGTAAGTAGTTTTCCCGTTGCTTTCCAAACTTGTTTAACTTGCTTAGGTTTCTAAACCTTCTTAACTTTGCTCATAACATTCTTAACAGGGGGATATGCATTCATTGAATTCAAATAATTAACCACACACATATCATGATTTACCAAAATAAAGCATTTGTTACATGTGTTACAAACAGAACGAGAATTCGAATTAATTATAGCATGCTTAGAGCTAATACTAGAATTAACACGATTTGATTTCTTTCGACTAGATTTATTCGTCCTAGGGAGTTCTTCTACTGTCTTCATGATGTCACTTTTAGCGGGCGAGATCCTATTTTTCTTGGTATTGCTCCTAGGCTGTGATCCGCTAGCGTCAGTGCAAGTGTTTATTCTTGTAGAAGGAATCACAGGGGTATTAGTCGTTTGAATGTTTAGTTGATCTACATGTTTCTGTGTGTTATTATTTGACGCTTCACATTGGTCCGCAAAAGTAATTTGCTTTTTCCTATTTAAAGGGGTAGTAGCATGTTTGTTATCTTGTTTATTGATATCTTTCAGACAAGTGTCAATCACATATTCTAACAGTTCCTGAGAGTGTTTAGTGTAAAGGCAAGCAGAAGCGAGTGATCTATCTAAAGGTCTTTTAAGCCTGGCTTCTTCTATAATCTCTCAAAGGGTTTCTACACTTTCATTAAGATGTTTAAGATAATCTAGATGAACTTCCCTATTATTCCTATTGCGAGGGGGGATTGGTTCAACATCGATAGCATACATATCAGGTGCAAGAACTTTTGGTTTTACAGAATCGATAGTGACACATTTCATTTTATCCTTTATTCGGACCTTTAGAGTCTCATTTTCAGTTAACAGGGCAGTTGTCTGTTCTATATTGATGTGTCGTTGTGTGGTGTATATTTTATTGATTCAAGTTTTAAATTTATATTTTGCCGACTCAACCAAAAACAACACTTTAACGGGCAGTGTACCCGATCGGTAGTAGTTTCGTGGTAAGTAGGGTGTCGATCACTGAGAGCGAGGTTAAATCTATCAATTTACAGTAATTAATATATTGGTTATCTAATATATGTTAATTCTATTCTAATCTAAACCTATGTTAAACCTATGTCAGTCTAAATCCTAATTCTAATGGGAAAAGGGGGTTTTAAGCCTAAAAGACTGGCACGGTTTGGTCGGTGACTACAATCAATTCAAGACACTGTTACTCATGTCACACCCCTAGACGGGGCCTGGACGGAATACGTGTCCGAGGGCGTGACGTCATAAGAATCCGATCACAAAGCAATAAAGAATGACCACTAATCATGGACGTTTGAAAAAGTTTACTCGTTGCATAAAATAAAATTAATGTAAGTTTTACAACCCATAATATTTAAGTTAGAAGTAGCGGAAGCATGACAAAGTTTTGATAATGACAACGAGTAAATAATAGAAAAGTCTTGAAATTGGCGAAGTCACATAGCACATAGACTCCACATAGCATCAAGAATCAATCCAAGCTAAGCACCTGAGAAAACATGTTTAAAACGTCAACATAATGTTGGTGAATTCATAGGTTTAAGTTAATACAAGAGTGGACCACAAGATGTCAAAACGTATGCGACTACTATAACAGATACAACATCACATAAAAAGTATTTACTGTTGCGCTAAGCTCATGACACTGAAGCTAATAATCAACAGGGCATGTTACATCGGTTGCATAGTATTCCTCCGCTTAACGGTTGGCCCAAACAAAAGCACAATAACGCACAATCGACTATGACATTATTTTTTTCCCGGTTTGGTTCTTCGTTAAGTGGAACCAATGCGGATAGGGATAATTAGTCTTAATTTGATCTATTTACTCCACTCGAGCTTCCTCACTGGGTCCTCGTCCGAGAAAACTAACAGTTCATGATAATTTGGGTCAGAGTGGTTTGTAGCAAACTTAGGCAAACACATAAAACATGTAAACTGCTTAAGTACTTGTGTCCAATTTAAGAAGCAATACAATGTTTCTCACACCCAATGTATTAAAGGTTTGTATAATCTAGTAAAAACGTGGGGACTATGAACTAACCTTAACAAGGATAAGCATAACCAAAACAAACGATGATGTAGTAGGGAGGTTAGCCGCGGACCTAGAGTAAATATGGTATGGACTTAGCATTCGGCAAAGTAATCCATGTAAAGCATCAATGTTTATCATCCATAAAGCATCCGAGTGGTTTGGTTTTAGTAATAAAAGACTTGATAAAATTTATACATCTCTTAATGAATATCGACACTTGCAAGAAGTTAATACTTATAGAAACCTTCCTTTTTAGGAAAGTTTTTAGTCAAAATGTTATTAGCGTCCCAATATTTTCTTTAAGTTTCCATTTTTACAATCGCTTACAACAATCCTAAACCGCCTAATCCTTAGGTTTAAATCGCCTAAATGTCCAATTCGTACCATTTTTTTATCTAATCCTACTTTTTATTAAGATCGGCATCTCATATATTATTTCTTACATTCTTGTTGTTCTAAATAATTACCTATCATATTATTGTTTCGGTGCATCTAAAAATACCCAAAAATCGTCAGAAATTGCCCGAAAACACATTTTACTATTCCCTAACAGCCCACTATTCATTTATGATGCCGAAAAATGTTTCGAGTTTTATTTGGCCATAACTTGGCGTTTAAGTCGTTTTAAAGTGTTGATTTATGTAAAATTATCTATTCAAAATAAGCTCTTCAATACTACTTTTACGCCTAATGGAAAACATTTTTAAGGTCGCTCAATAACCACACAAAACTAATTTGGGACAGCAAGTAATTTTATTGAAAATGCAACAAAAAATAAACCAACTCGCATATTAGTGCCTATTATAGTCCAGATCTTTATTCGCCAATAACCATATAACATAAACCACTTCCAATCCAACTATACCCTAGATCTATTGGTTGCAACTATATATACACTCTCATTCAAAACGTTTATAAAACAATGATGTGCATCTTTATTTTTATAAAAGTTGACCAATAATATTTATTTCTTTTTATAAAACTAGCACAAACACAAGGATTATTGCATCTAAATAAAAATGAAAAGATGCATAAGATGGTGACAAGAATAGCTTACAAAGGTGGAAAGCAAGAGAGGAACACAAAGCTTTAGCTATAAAACTTAAGATCTTGAAAACCCACTTACAAAGTTAGAAACCTATATTTGATAATCTTTAGAAACCTTGAAAATAAATGAATCAACACTTGGATCTACCTTAGATAACCTTAGAATTAAACTTAGAATACTTGGATCTTGAAGAAAATCAAAAGATATGGATGGTTGTTTATGTTGGTGTTGTGCCGTGAGCTAGGAGGCACAAGGGAGGAGGAAGAAAATTTTTGGTGAGTTTGAAATGAAATGAAATGACCTAGTTTAGAGAAAGTGTGATATATATAGGCATATGGCTAGGGTTTTAAGGTTCATGGGTACCCTTAAGTGACCAAACACTACAAAGGTGTGTGTCACCCTTGCTCGGCGAAACTAGGCACTAAGACCATTATGGTTCCATTTTTTATGGTTCTTGGTTCATGAATTTGGTTAGACTTTTGAATCCAGTTAATGAAGTCTATGGAGTAAGTAAATGTGATGTGTAGGAGTTTGCGTGAAGCATGTTGCTAGAATACATAAATGTCCCTTTCCTTCATAGTTATGGCAATATTTTTCAAATTTGTGTTAGTGGTTTAAGGATGATTTAATTTCAAGTACCAAAAGTGTTTTGGCTTGGCTTTAGACATCTTCATATGTATGGGAATGAGGGTGAACGAAATTTTTAAGCTTAGGGCATAAGATTATCGACAACTTGAGTTTACACAAAAAGATTTTGAGTTTCTGGGGTTCCGTTTGGTCAAAACACGAAAAACGCAATTTAAGAGATAAGGTCCTAAAATTAATATCAGAAGTGATTAAAAATCACGAAACACTCAGGAAGCTTAAGATATCTGTATTAAGCCTAAATTAATTTATAAACGATGCCGAAACGCGTCCGATGACGTTTCTCAGTTTTTACGCAATTTAGTTTCTCGGTAAACTGTCAGATTTAAACGTAACGTATAACTTTTAAAAGTAGATGACCGGAATGGGTCGGAATACTAACCGGGAATTTACGGGGTGTGACATTCTTTCCTCGTTAAAAGAGCTTTTGTCTATCAAGCTTAAGACGTATGCTCGGGCGAGGTGCAGGGTTAGCAAAAGACTAGGGTACTTCTTTTGCATTTTGGTCCTCGCGTGCACAGGTATATCGGACATCTTCTGAATTCAACGGACCCTTCACAATTGGAAGTGACTTTGCTTCAAAGCTTGACTTCGCGGTTCCATTATTTCAATCGTTCTTCAATGAAATTGTGATTTTCGTCAATGTGGATTTTAGTCCAATGGAATCGCGAGCGGTTCTTCGGATAAGCACTTACTTAAGGTTCGGACGTGAATAGGTACTATGAACACGGCTTAGTTTCTCTGGTAATTCTAGTCGATATGCAACCGTTCCCACCTTGGCGAGAATTTTAAAAGGTCCAATATAACGAGGGTTCAGCTTTCCCCTTTGCCGAAACGTATTACTCCTTTCCAGGGCGATACTTTCAACATAAACTTATCCCCAACATGAACTAATAATGGCTTAGTATCTTATCAGCGTAGCTCTTTTGTCGATCACGTGAAGCTTGTAGACAATGCTTGATTTGGATAATCTTCTCTGTTGTTTCACGAACAATTTCTGGTACTGTAAGTGAGCGTCTACCTACCATAAGCAACTGATAGGTGACGGCATTTTGAGACCTACATCGCCTCAAAAGGTGTAGCCTTAATACTTGTATGATAGCTGTTATTGTAGGAGAATTCTATTAAGGGTAGATGTCTGTCCCATCCCTTCCCGAAATCTATCACACATGCTCGGAGCATGTCTTCCAATGTTTGGATAGTCCTCTCACTTTGACCATCTGTTTCGGGGTGATACGCCGTACTCATATCTAATTGAGTTCCAAAAGCTTCTTGAAGAGATTGCCAGAATTGAGACACGAACCTGCCATCGCGATCAGAGATGATCGAAACAGGCATAATTGTCGCGACAACCATTCTTTCATGTATTGCTGGTCAATTTCTCCATTGAGTCATTTTCCTTTGCTGGCAGAAAATGAGCAGATTTAGTGAGTCGATCGACTATAACCCAAATCATATCTTGCCCACTTGCCGTTTTTGGTAACTTTGTCACGAAGTCCATAGTTATGTTTTCCCATTTCCATTCAGGGATTTTTGGTTGTACCAATAGACCGGACGGTTTTTGGTATTCTGCTTTAACCTTTGCGCAAGTCATACACTTTCTCACATATGTGGCAATTTCTGCTTTTCATGTTGGCAACCAATATAGTTCTTCAAATCTTGGTTCATTTTGTCCGTTCAGGTGGATCGAATACTTTGACTTATGCGACTCGGCATAATCAAAGTCTCAAGTCACAAACCGTGGTATCCAGCTTCTTTTCTTAACTCCAATCGATTCCTATATGCACGTGGCTCCTGATTCATTAAATCATGCCATTGCAATCTTTTGTTTGTACTTCTTCTTTTTCGGCTCAACCTTGAGCATTTCGGATCCGATCAGGAGTTCAAACCGATTGTCCTAACTCAAGGCTCGCATTCATAGTGGCTTAGGTCTACTCTTTCGGCTTAACGTATCAGCCACCACATTCGCCTTTCCCGGGTGATAACGTAACTCGCAGTCGTAGTCACTTAACAGCTCTAACCACCTACGTTGTCTCATATTTAACTCTTTCTGATCAAGAATATGTTGCAAACCCTTATGATCAGTGTAACAAACGACTTCATGTCGTAAAAGGTAATGTCTTATACATTTTGAGAGCGACACACCACAGCTCCATTATTCGCAAAATCATGTGTCGTGTAGTTCTTCTCATGTTTTTGAGTTGGCGGGATTCATAAGCTATGACTTTCTCCTTCTGCATAACATCTACGACTTATCCTTATGTGGAAGCATCACAATTTACTCGAAGTTTTTCACTTCCTTCCGGGCAATGCCAAAATCGGTGCATTACACAACTTTTGCTTTAATGTCTGAAAAAAGTTTCCTACTTTTTACCCTAATTGAAATTTTACACTTTCTGAGTCAGCTTTTGTCCATAGGCTTGGCAATCTTGGGGAATCTTCGGTATAATCGTCCGGTAGTAACAGGCCAGGGAACTAGGAACTTGGCAAATTTCTGTTAGAGTTTTGGGTGATTCCCAATCCTTGATTGACTCAATCTTCGCAGGATCAACGTGAATGCCTTCGCTATCAATCACGTGTCCAAGAAATTGTACCTTCGATAGCCAAAAGTCACACTTTGAGAACTTGGCGTACAATTCTTCCTTCTTGAGCAACTCCAAAATTGTCTACGATGTACAATCATGTCTTCCTTGGTTTACAGTAGATCAAGATGCCATCGATGAACATGATCACAAATTTAATTAGGTTATGGTATGCATGTCCCGGTTCATCAAATCCATTGACACTGCCGGGGGGGGCGGCGGGGTTTTAAGTCAACCGAATGGCATCAATGCGTAATCGTAATGACCATAGCGAGTTCTAAAAGCCGTCTTTGGGATATCTTCATTACGGACTCTGAGTTGGTGATAACCAGACCTCAAGTCGATCTTTAAGTACACACTTGATCCTTGCAACTGATCAAACAAGTCGTCGATTCTCGGACGTGGGTATCGATTTTTCACAGTAAGCTTGTTAAGTTCACGATAGTCGATATACATTCGGAAAGAGCCGTCTTTCTTTTTGACAAACAAAACCGGAGCTCCTCGGGGTGATGAACTTGGCCTTATAAATCCCATGTCAGAAAGTTCTTGTAGTTGAGTAGACAATTCTTCCATCTCCGACGGTGCTAACCTATACGGGGCTCGAGCTATAGGTGCAGCACCTGGGACTAAGTCAATTTGAAATTCGAATTGTCGTGTGGGTGGTAGTCCAGGTAAGTCTTCTGGAAAAACTTCTGGAAAGTCTCGTACAGTCGGCACATCTTCAAGTCGCTTCTCATCCGACTTGTCTTTGTTTTCCTTCACCGTAACCTGTGCCAGAAATAGTTGACAACCTTTCTCCATATACTTCTGGGCCTTTTACAAGGATATAATGCTCAACTTTTGATTTCTTCTCTTGCACCTTTGTCCTCCTTGAACGACCAGAAATTTCTTCCATAAGGATACGCACTATCTTCTCGTCACAGACAATTAATGCATGATTCTTTGCTAACCAATCCATGCGATGTTACGTCAAAAAACTACCCAACTCTTATGGGCATCAGGTTCGATATTAATGGTGTTCCTAACCATCCTAAAGTACAGCCCTTAAAGCTCCGTGGTTGGTTTTTAAAGTCCTTTCGTCAGCTAGCTCGAATAGCGTAACTAACGTTCTAAGGCACACTAGGGTGTGATCTACTAGCAATGGACTAAAAAGTATTTGATACGAAACTCCTATCGAGCCAGAATCAAATAACATTATCATGCATGATGTTCGTTAAGTCAGGAAACGTACAGTGATAGTGTTGGAACCTGGGTTTACGTCACCTCCTCTAGGGCATATGCTCTGCCTCTTGCATCAGAACTTCTTGCTTTGTCTACAAGGTTTTGGTTCTGATAAGTGGGACTTATCTTTCTGGTAATTGTCCTGTGCACCACACTCAAAACAAGTTCAACCTTGATTCACAATTTAACCTCTCTGGGTGGAGTAGTGGAATTAGTATCCTTGTAATATCTGGTCAAATGTCAATCTTATTGACATTCCCACATATTTGTGGTGCAAGGGCTACATGATAAAGCTTTACAATTGTTGCAGTTAGGAAAGCTCCTTCATGATTCACCTCTTCTCATTGTTACCAGTCACATAGGCTCTAGCAACATTCTGTCCTCCAGTATTCTGTCGTTTGTGAGGTAGTTGTTGCCCACGGTTGTTTCCATAGTTGTTGTCCAATCTCCTCTTGTTCTCTGCATTTCTTATAGCATAACCCTTCAACTTTTGATCCATCAAGTTGTTGGCAATTCAAACAACATCTTGTAGTCTTGTAGGTTCTACAGCAATCACATTTCCTTGGATGTTATCAGGAAGACCTCCAATGAATTTCTCCACCCGATCTTCCTCCTCGGGAACCATTTTAGTGCACATCATGGTGAGTTCCTGGAACCTTTGAGTGTAATTAGTGATGTCATTGTTTTTCACCGACAGATTCCACAGCTCGGTTTCCATTTTGGATCTCATTCACGGGCAAAAGCACTGCCGGTCATTAGTTTCATCAGCTCTCTCCATGACAAAGCGTATGCTGCATCAGTTCCGATGGTTCTCTTGTGAGAGTTCCACCAGGTTAGTGCACTGTCAATTAAGGTACAGGTAACATACTTCACTTGATATTTCTCCAGACAGTTGCTGATGTGAAACACAGTCTCCATCTTTTCACTCTACCTTATCAGACCAACCACACCTTCGGTTGAAGTCTTGGTAAGTACATTCACGAGCAACCAACCTATCGCCTCTTCCATTCACATTGTGGTTCTCATTACCGTCACCGTTGTCGCCTCCATTGTTTCCATTTCCATTACCATTTCCATTGTCATTCCCATTCCCGTTTCCATTACCGTTTCCATTATCATTCCCATTCCCAAGTTCAAGATTTTGGTTAACTCGATGAGCTTCTAGAGCTGCGTTCACACGTTGGTTGATCATTTCTTCAATTGCGGCGTGGGTCATCCCGGAACGAGTGTTTGTCATTGTTCTACATCACAATACACAACCCATAGTGAGATTTTTGAAACGAATATACAAACATCAGGTAATGATAATTTAATACATGCTATGAAGTAAAATTTAATTGTAACACGTTCGCCAGGAAGAATAAATAACAATATAGATAAATAAGCGAGAGAATCAAAACAAGCTTTTCATTTCATAAATAAAAGCATAATTCGATTACAACCAAATCCAAAATAGGTTCATGATCCACAATTATTTACTGCTAATATCTAGACCTAACCATTCGGAATAATGTTCTACGATATCAGGGTGCAACTAGACTATGGACGAAAACCAAAACGCCTCCCAAGATACGACTCCAACCTCCTAAGTCTCCCTCGAGCATCATCACGATCCCTACGAATCTGACGAAACTCCTCCTGTGAAAGGGACATATGAAGACGAAGGCTGCTCACACGATCCCTCTCAATATCCAACATAGCACGAACCTTGAGGTTCTCCAACCTCAAGCTATATATCATCTCGGCCATCCTAGCTCTGTCTCCACTAGCTATCAACTGATCGGCCTCCAACCGTCTCTGAGCAGTCTCAATCCCGACAATCCTATCAACACGAACCTCAGACATGTGATGGTAAAAGTCACGCACAGCATCATCCAAGTCAACCGGCATATCCTCGACTGACCTAACAATGCCATCCCTAGTGCCAGATGAGTCAGAAGAATCCTCTCCAGCTGGCTCTACAATCTCCTCCTCAACTAACGGTGCAGTCATAGGGTCGATACCTACCTCAGCCGTGTCTCCAGCACTGGCGTCAGCCTCATACTCCTCTGTGTCATCCCTGACATCCCTAAGGTCAATCTCAACTAAATCTCCAACATCATCCCATCACCAATACCTAACTCCATATCAACCCCAGTCCCTGTAGTACCCAACCTCGGCATCCTCCTCTATGCTAGCCTCAGATGAATATGAATCTCTGAACCTCTTACGAGGTGGTAAGAGATCAGCACGGGTAGGAGCTAATGATCCCGTAACTGGCGTGGATAATGGTACTGAATCAACCGGGGATCTACATCTCTTGCGAGATGGTCCAGCAGAATGTGAAGATAAATGCATGGGTCTCTCTGTTTGAATGTCTCCTGTGAATGACTCTGATGTAGTCGGTGGATACAAAGTAGATAATGGAGCAACACACCAACGAAAAAATGCCTCACTACGTCGTGGTACTCTCCTCGGAGGGTAACACAATCTGGGTGATACATCTCTAGTCGCAGGTCCAGAATGAGCCTGATCTGATGCATCCAAACTCGAAGAATAAAGTGGCAAAGAATCTGAAGATGAACTATAAGAAGATGAGCGGTGGTCTAAAGAACGAGGTGATGCATGCCTCAATGCTAATCTGCGAGCTGGTAAAGGTCCAACTCTCTCCTTGCGTCAACTACTTACGCGCCCGTGAATATTGGGTGCGGTAAGGTCGACCAAAAGGAATAGCCTCCCCGGGTCGGATAAGAATCGCTGACCATCGACGAATCTCGGGTGGGGAAGTAACAGGAGCAATAGGAAACTCATATGATGATGATGGATGTATTGTTACCCTGCTCCTCCAACAAGCAACGGTAGCAACATAAGGGTCCTGCGATGGTGGTCTATCAGAAGAATCAGGAGCCTTAGAATAATCGGTGCATAAGAATGGTGAAATAGCTGGTAGCGGGGAAATGTCCTCTGGTGAAGACATCTCATCTGGTGAATTAGAATCAGAACCCGAATATGGAACCAAGCCACACAATCCAGTAGGTGAAGCGACAAGAGTCGTCCCAACCACAGGAGCGGCAGATAAAATAACATGAGCAATAATAGAAGTCTCTGGAGCAACCACAGAAGTAGAAGGAATAACAGTCGGAATATCACCAAAAAGAATAACCCGAGAGGGCGGTGATCCCACACTCTCATCTGAAGAATCAGAAGAAATAATTATAGATGAAGCTGTCATGATCTGCACAAGCAAAAGTTTATATAAATCTCCTTTATATAAAACCATGCAAGGCATAAGGAAATGCTAAAATGAATGGCAAGGTAAATATGGCAGTATGTAATACTCTGAAGTATATATAGAAATCTCATATATATGTATGCAGCAATGATAGATAACACGTAAGCACAGATAGAGGCACATAGGATCACATACTGGTTATAGACCGACCTAGTTTATAAACTACCTGCGTTCTCTATATCTTCGGCTTATGATTACCAATCATGTAACAACCACAGACGGGGCCTGGACGGAATACGTGTCCGAGGGCGTGACGTCATAAAAATCCGATCACAAAGCAATAAAGAACGACCACTAATCATGGACGTTTGAAAAAGTTTACTCGTTGCATAAAATAAAATAAATTTAAGTTTTACAACCCATAATATTTAAGTTAGAAGTAGCGGAAGCATGACAAAGTTTTGATAATGACAACGAGTAAATAATAGAAAAGTCTTGAAATTGGCGAAGTCACATAGCACATAGACTCCAAAATAGCATCAAAGATCAATCCAAGTTGCACTGAGAAAAATGTTTAAACGTCACATATTGGTGAATTCATAGGTTTAAGTTAATACAAGAGTGGACCACAAGATTTCAAAACGTATGCGACTACTATAACAGATACAACATCACATAAAAAGTATTTACTGTTGCGCTAAGCTCATGACACTGAAGCTAATAATCAACAGGGCATGTTACATCCTGTCGCATAGTATTCCTGCCCTTAACCGGTGTCCCAAACCAAAGACCACCATAATGCACAATCGACATGACATATATCCGTTTGTTCTTCGTTAAGTGGAACCAAAGCGGATAGGGATAATTAGTCCCAATAGATCTATTTACTCACTCGCGCTTCCTCAACCGGTCCTCCGGTCGAGAAACTAACAGTTCATGATAATTCGGGCAGTAGTAGGTTTGTAAGCAAACTTAGGCAACACATAAACATGTAAAACTCGCGTAAAGAACTTGTGTCCAATTTAAAAGCAAACAATGTTTCTCACCCCATAGTATAAAGCATTTGTAAATCAGTAAAAACGTGGGGCTATGAACTCACCTTAACAAGGATAAGCGATAACCACAACAACGATGATGGTATAGGGAGGTCTAGCCGCGACCTAGAGTAAATATGGGTATGACTTAGCATTCGGCAAAGTAAACAAGTAAAGCATCCATGTTTATCATCCAAAGCATCCGAGTGTGTTTGCGTTTTAGTAATAAAAGACTTAGATAAATTTATAACATCTTTGATGAATCTCGACACTTGCAAAAAGTTACTACTTATAGAAACCTTTCCTTTTTAGGAAAGTTTTTAGTTTCAAAATGTTAATAGCGTCCCCTATTTTCTTAAGTTTCCATATTTTACAAATCGCTTAAACAATCCTAAACCGCCTAATCCTTAGGTTTAAATCGCCTAAATGTCCAATTCGTACCATTTTTTAATAATCCTACTTTTTATTAAGATCGGCATCTCATATATCCTTTCATGACATTTCTAGTTGTTCTAACTAATTACCTATCATTTCTATATGTTTCGCTTGCATCTAAAATACCCAAAATCGTCCGAAAGTGCCCGGAAACCCATTTTACTATTCCTAACAGCCCACTATTCATTTATGATGCCGAAAAATGTTTCGAGTTTCATTTGGCCATAACTTGGCCGTTTTAAGTCCGATTTTAAAGTGTGATATATGAAAAATTATCTATTCGAAATAAGCTCTTCAAAAACTACTTTTACGCCTAATGAAAACATTTTTAAGTCGCTCAAAACCACAAAACTAATTTGGGACAGCAAGCTATTTTTATTGAAAATGCCACAAAAATCAACCCAACTCGCATATTAGTGCCTAATCTAGTCCAAATCTTTATTCGCCAATAGCCAACCAACATAACCACTTTCCAATCCAACCTCATACCCTAGATCTATTGTTGCAACTCTCATCTCACAAAGCTTTATAAAACAATGATGTACATCTATACTTTTATAAAAGATGACCAAATAACATTTTATTTCTTTTTATAAAACTAGCACAAACACAAGGATTCTTGGATCTAAATAAAAATGAAAAGATGCATAAGATGGTGACAAGAATAGCTTACAAAGGTGGAAAGCAAGAGAGGAACACAAAGCTTGAGCTATAAAACTCAAGATCTTGAAAACCCACTTACAAAGTTAGAAACCCTAACTTTGTAATCTTTAGAAACCTTGAAAATAAATGAATCAACACTTGGATCTACCTTAGATAACCTTAGAAATGAGCTTAGAGTACTTGGATCTTGAAGAAAATCAAAAGATATGGATGGGTATGTATGTTGGTGTTGTGCCGTGAGCTAGGAGGCACAAGGGAGGAGGAAGAAAATTTTTGGTGAGTTTGAAATAAAATGAAATGACCTAGTTTAGAGAAAGTGTGGTATATATATGCAAATGGCTAGGGTTTTAAGGTTCATAGGTACCCTTAAGTGATCAACACACACCAAAGGTGTGTGTCACCCCTTGCTCGGCCGAAACTAGGCACCAGGACCATTATTGTTTATTTTTGTGGTCTTGGTTCATGCATACTTGGTTAGACTTTTGAATTCCAAATTAAATGAAATCAATGGTGTAAGTAACATGTGATGTGTAAGAGTCTTGCATGCATGCATGTTGCTAGGATACAAAAATGTCTCTTTCCTTCACTAGTATGGCAATATTTTCCAAATTTGTGTTAGTGGTTTAATGATGATTTAATTTCAAGTCCCAAAAGTGTTTTGGCTTGGCTTTAGACATCTTCATATGTATAGGAATGAGGGTGAACGAAATTTTTAAGCTTAGGGCATAAGATTATCGATAACTTGAGTTTACACAAAAAGATTTCGAGTTTTCGGGGTTCCGTTTGGTCAAAACGCGAAAAAAACGCAATTTAAGAGGTAAGGTCCTAAAATTAATATCGGAAGTGATTAAAAAATCACAAAACACTCAGGAAGGCTAAAATATCTTATATTACGCCTAAATTAATTTATAACCGATGCCAAAACGCGTTCGATGACGTTTCTCAGTTTTTACGCAGTTTAGTTCCCCGGTAAACTGTCAGATTTAACGTAACGTATAAAATGTGAAAGTAGATGACCCGAATGGGTCGGAATACTAACCGAGAATTTACGGGGTGTGACATAGTCTTTACCAATAGTTGTAAACCGGCAGGGGCGACAAACCACACATACACATCCGTAACGACGAAATAGACATACATGATTGCATTTAATTCGCCCACTCGAGTAAAACCAAGGGTTAGGACGAAGAGTGATATAGGGTAGGGATCTTCTAATCCTTTCTCCAAAAGTAATAAACCAACAAGGCGGACAATATCACACATACATGGCCATAACGACAGAATAAACACATGTGATTGCTCGCATCCTCATTCGAGTATGACCAAAGAATACAGATTAGGAAAGGGAAAGTAATTGTTGTTAAATAAAAAGAACAAAACAAATAGATTAAGTCTAAACAATAAGGTATAGTGTTGCTAGCACTTTCCCAACCGTACCCATGATAAAGACACAAATTGTGGACTACTCCATGTTTAGTAGACACGAACCAGGATTGAAAAATGTCTCAATCAAAGATAAATGAAAACAACCCTTAGTTGGCATTCCCATAACGGTTAACTCCTAATCATCCATAATATACATACTTTAAAGAAATTAGTGGCGATTTCTATTACTTTATACAAAACTTTACATCGTTGATTTATAACACGTATCAACGAATAATCGATCCTTCAAATAGTTACATAGGTTAAGCTTATAAGAACCGACTATCTAATCCTCCAAACTTCATCCTCTTTTTTGTTGCAATTTTCTAATTTTTTCGATTTTTTTCGAACATAAACATACTATGAATTTTTGTATAATTTCACCATCTTAATAAATCCAGATAATTTATCCATAATCCTCCATACTTCGGATATATAAAAGTAATTGTGAAAGTAGCAAAACGTACTAAAAAACTACTACTTTTACATTCTATTGCATTAAGCAATTTCCTGACCTAACCATGGATGAAAAATCAACACGTGCCCAATTGCATTGTGTAATTTTACTAACCATACCAAAGATAGAAAATTTCCATTGCAATACTGGAAATACAATATTTGACACAAAAGCAACTAGCAACCGATTAAGGACTTAATCTAATAGGGTAGGCTAAGGTGTAAAGGTGTAACGAAACAAACATTTGGTGTAAGAAAAAGAATGGAATGGCTCAGCAGGTTTTTCTAAGGGTATTTTACTCTAAAAATAAGAGTAGACAAACAGTTTATACAGGGGTTAACTAACCAGTGTGGTTAGTTAATAGCACAACATATAGGTTTTTTAGGTGTATTCCTAGAAATTAACCAGTTTAGAAAATGTCACTCCATCTATTTAAAATAGTACTTATTATTGTGGTCTCGAATAGATATACCAAGCCGAGTTCTAAAGTCTACAACATCACCGACACACTCATAATTTTGTGAAATTTAGGTAAACATTTGCAAATGGATAAGTCTAAATTCTTACAATATCTAACAAGGGTTATGTGCGCAGGTTATGTAACTAATAATTTCACAAAATTATGCTTGATTTTTTTTAAATTTAGGCATAATTTAAGCATTTTATTGTGAAAAATAAGACAAGTAAGTGTTCCTCCTCCCCCACTTGAATTATACAACGCCCTCGTTGTATAAATATAACATTGAAAAAGAGAAATAAAAAGAAATAGAACGAGAAACTCCTTGGGATTTGCTCGGTATGATCCTCCATGTTGCATTTACGAGCAAGATTGTGTGTTGTAAATGCATCTGTATTCCAGCATGACTACAACACATAATATTCCAGAATATAAATACTTCACCAAAAGTCATCTTTGTTCAGAAGGTCCTGTATAAGATATAGGAAAAACCATGCAATTCTATCTCG
>BQNB010014053.1:16423-49185 GCA_026074375.1 Tanacetum coccineum | reverse complement strand
ACCGCAGGTCATTCTAGGGCTCGTTAGGGTTTCTTTGGGTTTTCAAGGATTATAATTCATGCATGCTTGATCAAAGATGATAGGATACTAACCTTAGGCCTTGTATTAAGGATTATCATTGAAAATTGATTGGTTGTTTAAGTTAAAATTTGTCGAAAATAAGTGATTAAGCCGTGGGTTCCATTTAGGGCACGTATTGAGTTCATTAGGGTTTTCTAGGTTTCTAACTTTTATACATTGCTAGGAAAATGATAGATAATGGACTGTAAACTCATATTATGAGTTTACAATGGCACTTGGTTGATTATTCGGGATTAAAATGGTTAGAAACGATTTAGGTACGTTTAGGATTTCTCGGATTTGATTTGCATATAAATGAAATGAAATGATGAATTAATGATTATATATGATTAGTAATATTGTAATTTATGTTATTACAACTTATTTGAGTGTTGGTTTAGGTTTATGATGGATAAATATCGAGAAACGGGTCATGGTTTAGTATTTTACTCGGGTTAGGGTTTCTAGGTTTCATTTCATAAAATCTTATGAAATGAGGATGATTATAGAATGTAAATGAAGTATATTACTTGCTTGTAACTTGTACTTGATGGATTATACAAGATTTCTTAGGAAAACAGCTATTTAGATGTCGTGCATTAATGACTTGTACATTATGCTTTAAAGGACTTATACCTTATTTTGGAGGGAAAGTATTATTCAAATGAGATGTTATATGACTTGTATATATGCTTCAGTAGCTTGTACATTCGATTTAGATATTAACCTTTCATAGAATTAGGGTTTAGAGGTATACGATAACTGTTTAAAGCCCGTCTTGATATAAAGTTGCGAATGGTACATTATAACATTTACTTGACTTTAATCAACATATGGTCACACTTATTAACACTTTTGGCCACTTTTGATTAACATGTATGCGACTAAATCCTAAAAAACCATGCTTTGTGTAACTAAATATTACAAAAGGCCACATAAACAGAAAATTCAAGTGACCATTGGATGAACAATAGTCACATAAAATACACATTTACTTGATTTTAAAAAGCATATGGTCATACTTATTAACACTTTTGGCCACTTTTGGTTAACTTGTATGTGACTAAATTAAAAAAAACATGATTTGTGTAACTAAATATTAAAAAACGCCACACAAACTTAAAATTCATGTGACCATTGGATGAACAATAGTCACACAAAATACATATTCACTTGACTTTAAACAACATATGGTTACACTTATTAATACTTTTGGCCACTTTTGGTTAACTTGTATGTTACTAAATAACAAAAAAAACAAGCTTTGTGTGACTAAATGTTACAAATTGCCACACACACTTAAAAATCATGTGACTATTGAATGAACAATAGTCACACAAAATACACATTCACTTGACTTTAAAAAACATATGGTCACACTTATTAACACTTTTGGTTAACTTGTATGTGACTAAATTAAAAAAAATGCTTTGTGTGACTAAATATTACAAAACGCCACACAAACTTAAAATTCATGTGACCATTGGATGAACAATAGTCATACAAAATACACATTCACTTGACTTTAAACAACATATGGTCACACTTATTAACACTTTTGGCCACTTTTGGTTAACTTGTATGTGTCTAAATTAAGAAAAACATGATTTGTGTGATTAAATATTACAAAACGCCACAAAAACTTAAAATTCATGTGACCATTGGATAAATAATAGTCACACAAAATACATATTCACTTGACTTTAAACAACATATGGTCACACTTATTAACACTTTTGGTTAACTTGTATGTGACTAAATCCCCAAAAAACCATGCTTTGTGTGACTAAATATTACAAAAGGCCACACAAACATAAAATTCATGTGACCATTGGATGAACAATAGTCACATAAAATACACATTTACTTGATTTTAAAAAGTAAATGGTCACACTTATTAACACTTTTGACCATTTTTTTAAAATTATATGTGACTAGCTTAAAAAAAAACAACACCCGTTGTGTGACTAAATCATCACAAACATCACATTTATTATATATTCATGTGGCCACAGGACGGGAAATAGTCACACAAAATACACATTTACTTGAATAAACCATCTCAAATGTCACATATATTATATATTTATGTGGCCAAATAACGAACAATAGTCACTCTCAAAAATCATTCGTATGACTATAAAGTGTTTACGGTTACTAATACTAATTAATCCAACAAAACTTATGCCTAATTTGTCACACATATTCGGGTTTTGGTCACTCTTTTTTAATGAAAAAGGCCACGAACACAACAATGTCACCGTAGGACACCTACGGTGGCGCGATCTTTGGTGACAAACACCAAAAAAAACATGTGTGACTATATGCATACTGTCACACATTTTTGGAGTAACCAATACCACTTTTTGTACCAGTGATCATATACTTTGACTATTTTATTATTCTTGTCATTTTTCTTATATATAATACACGCCGTGTATTATATACACTTCGAATTATTCTTTTGATTGTTTGTCTTTGTTATATACTTCGCGATACGAATTATATACTTGTTTATTTTTCATATGTAATATATACGAAATATATTACATACCTTGCATTTACATTTCGATTTACTTTATTTAACCAACCACCAAAACTATTACAACTTGAGATCTAAATCTTTTATCAACGTGTCGCGTTGATGTGACTATCCATCGGAAAACCCAGATACATTATCCTAGGCTAGTGGGTCATAGCCATTAAGATAAACCGCAACTTCTTGGTCAAGCCGTTCCAGTTTCCGTTTGTGTTGTGCTTAATATGTGCATTTCTGCCAATCATTCTACAACATCGAGGTGAGTTTATAGCCCCATGTTTTACTTGTTTTATATATATTTTTGGGGTGAGAACATGCTTGTTTGCAAATTCATTTACATGGTTGATTACAAATTGGTTTACATACTCATTTATATATCTCGCAATGAGATAGAATACTTGTTCACACTTATTGACGCAACAACTACACTTTACTTTTATGATTACAGATTAGCTTAGGTTGCATGAATTGTAAATCACTTGGAGGGTGAGCGAGAATGTTATAAAATAGATCTATTTGGGATTGACAATCCCCGTTCGGGTGACTAGCTATCACCGGTAATGAACGTTATACCATGTCGGAACACGATTGGATTGGTGTCTACATGGCCAACATTTACATACACATGAACTCTTACTGTGCCTTGAATAAAGTGGCATACATACAAGTCTACGTCGCAGTTTCATGAACTTAGGGGTGCAAATCGTAATCACACAAGGTGACTATTGTATTGGATACAATGGTCAGGCATACTTTACAAACGCTTTGTTCCAACTATACTTAACTTTTTGTGACTATCGTATGGGATATAATAGTCATACACATCTTTGATTTAACGTTCATACATACATTTTTGGTGACTAGTATAAGGATTGATATGGTTATACACGCTTTACAAATTTTAGATCCAAGATTTGTACTTATAAAAATCTATGAACTCACCAACTTTATGTTTACCTTTTTAAGCATGTTTTTCTCAGGTGAATTAGATGCTTGGCTTACTTGATGTGCACTAGAGTCTAAATTTGACAAGATTTCATTCATGGATTTCTACTTACATGCAAATGATCAAATCTCGTTGTATCGCTTTTAAGCTTTTCACTGTGATGCAATTATGGGATAAATCTTATGTCAATTTCAAGAAAATCAACAAGATTACTTTTCAAACGACACACTTAGAGGTCGTTCTCTTGTATCTTGTGTTCTTGTATTATGAAGTAACGCCCCCGGACATATTTCCGTTGCGACACATTTTTGGGGGTGTTACATTAAGTTTTGAGGATGGTGTGATTACTAGTGTTATAGTGGTTTCCTTAACGTACATCTTTAGTGGAGACAATCCTAGTTAAAGGGCACCTATTTCTAACTATAGTGATTATTCTTCTAGTAGGTTTCCAACTATATCCAATTTCAGTAAACACCTTACCCGTAGGTTTCCATAATTTTCTCATTTTATTTCATTTAGATTTAGATTTGGAACGCACTTTCACATCATTTACATAATCAATAAGACACATATCATGATTAGCATCAAACAAATATTTGCTACAGATAGCACAAATAGATTCAAACTTAGCATTTCTCATAGAATGCTTAACATGTGCATTAATGATAGATTCAGAAATAGAATTTGTTTTATTCAAACTAGATTTAACATTCCTAGGGTATTCTTCTACTTTATTCTTCTGATTGCTATTTGGTAGTCGCGTGATCCTATTTGTCTTTGTATTGCCTGAAGGCTTTGATCCGCTAGCACTAGTAGTAGTGTTTACTCCTGTAGAAGGCAACAAAGGCTTGTTAGAATCTTTGGTTTTATGAGAATCCATCTACTTGGGAATGTTGCTTGAAGATGTGACAAGTTTGGAAAACCTAACTTTTTTGTCCTTGTTCATTGGTATGACAACAACTAATTTCTTACTAGGTTTCGTTAAACTAGGGCATGTCTTAGAGACACAGACTAACAGTTCTTAAACGTGTTTTGTAAACATGCAAGCAGATTCTAATAGAGGTTCACTAGGATTCTGTTCTCTAGCGCATTCTACAAGTCCACGAAGGATGCTAGTATTTTTTATAGTCTTCTCAAGATAAACCTCATGGGCATCTCTATTGTTCTTAAGTCTATGAGAAATATGTTCTATGTCTAGCTTGAACATTCATGGAGCAATAGTGGCAATAGGTTTTGAAACAGCAGTATCGATAATACTTTTCCCTTTAAGTTTCCTTAATTCATTTTCAATGCTGCAATAGCAAAAACCTTTTCTCAATGTTGAGCATTTATATCCGAATTTTCAACAGACTTTGCATTGATTTAAGCAATTAGAGAGTCACTATGTTCTTTTAATCGAACACATGTCTTTTTAATTGAGTCAAATTGGTCTTTGAAAATTAATTTCAAATGCTCTCGTTCTTTTTTTAAATTTTCATTTTTAGAAAGTAATTTTGCCACACTATGCTCCAACTCAATATTTTATCGTTTCAATCTCATCGATATCTTTTTTTACCTTTTCCACACTATCATTTCCAGTCAAAGATTTAATTCTATCCTTTAACTTTCTTATGACCGTGTCCTTTTCTTGTGACTGAGCTTTTAATTCATTTATTTCAAATAATTGATTAAATGTGGGAGCATTTTGGTTTTCACCAGAATTGTCCTTTTGAAAAATTTCTTGATTAAGTTGAGTTGCTAATTCCAAAGAAATAAAGTACTTTTCTAGTGTTGAATAACGTTTGACAAGTTTATCGTAAACATCCTTTTCAATGAAATCTTTCTTTTTGAGAAGCTCAGTCTCAAGTTCCAGACACTTATTGCATTCAATCACACATGACTTATTCACATCAAGAATATCAACGGCATTCATATTAATATGCATAATTTCTTGAGACATGATTTGGTTCAAGAGTTGATCATTATCAATACTAAGTTGTTTGATTTGAATTCCAAAAGCTTTTCTTATCTACAGAACACTGATCAATAGCAGCTTCCATTTGGTTAAAAATAGTTTGAACTTTAGTAATTTCATCTAGGAGAGTTTTATCAAACGCATTAAATGTGTCATTAAAAACTTTTAAAATGGAATTATTTCAGTTACAAAACAAGCTTTTATATGTTCAAAACCCCATGCACCTGCTGTTATAGCATCAGATGTGGTTCTCTTTTTCACGACCTTGTCAAAACTAGAGAGATGATATTTTAGCTTTTTAAGACCTTCATTTACCAAACTTACCTTAGGATTCACTAGGAGCTTCAATTCTAATAGGTGTATGTGACTTAACAGATGTGTTAGAATTATAGTTTGAATGTTTTAACCAGAAAGCTTGTTCTGCAGACAATTCTTTTTTAGTAACAAAATGTTTACCAACATCTTCTTTTATCTTATTCAACTTTGAATAATCAGTTAGAGAAATATTAATTTTCTGTTTGATCGTAATTGGATCATTTTGTTTAACAAACATCTTTGATTGACTCTCTTCTTCCAAAATCAATGTCTCTTCATCATCAATCACAGAAATCACAGCATGTTCTTTAGCAATAACACTACCATCATATAATGTTGGTTTAATCCGCTGAGCTTTTTTAAGATGGAACGGATTTTGATAACCAAGAGTTTGTTTATGAGTGTCATCGTAAGAAACTTGTGGTTTCGTTAGCATATGCATTGCTTGCGTAGATCGATATAACTTACAAATAATATTTTCTAGTTTTTTATTTTGGTTTTCTAAAATAACTTCCTTGTCAATATATTTAAGTTTTTTTTCTTTAGCATCTGTTTTGAAAACAGTTAATGTTGTTGATAAAGATTCTTTTTCTTTGATATGATTAGAAAGATTTTGTTTAAGTGTATCGATCTCCTGCTGAAAAGTTGCAAACTTTGCATTTCTATTCCGAATTAAGTCATCCATTTGAGAATCTATTAATTTTTCACGTTTGTTCAAATCAACATTAAGTCTTTGTTTAAAAATGGCGACACGTTCTTTGTATCTCTCAAGCTTAGCGGTTAAGGATTCATTTACCATTTTATTTATCTGATTTTCCTTATCTAAATTAGCTACATGATCAGTAATTTTTTCAACCAAAGATAGAACCAATAAATCATTTGGTGCAGAAGAATTAGTATCCTGAATACCCGCATCTTGTGATTCTTACAGATATTGAGAGTAAGGAATGATATTGCTATCACTGTTTATCTCATTATTTGGAAATCATCAATATGTGTTTGTTCAGGATACGACATCTCTTGCACATCCTGATTAATCATATCATTCAGATAAGTATCAGAATATGGTACCTCAGAGAGGACATCTGAATCCCAGCTTGAAAGATTTGCCATCAGAACTGCTTTATCCGAGGATAGATCATAACAATCCGAGTCATAGGCATCCAAATCTTCCATTTAGAAGGCTAAATTATGAGGGATTATCTACTAAGAAACTAGAGCTTCTTCTATTCCAGGCTCTGCTATGAATGCAAGTTGCTCTTCATCCAATATCTGACCAGCTTCTTGTGCTTTGACTAACATCAACTTCTCCTTAAATCATGTAGAATTTCTTGGCCTTTTTGGCTGAGTGCACTGTCTCGCCATGTGCCATTCCCCTTTAAATTTATAACACTTCACAAACCTTGGTTGACCAGCTGCATAACGTCCCCTTAAGGTTGTAGCAATTCCTCTATTTCCAGTGCCAACAAAATTTTGAGTTTGTCTTCTTTGAACTTGTTGAACTGTGACTCTTCCATCTTGAATGGTTGCTTGATTTCTGGGATTGGAAGACATTCCGAGTTAATTGTTTAAAGGTGGAAACCTTGATTCCATAGCAGATGGAATGCCATTACTTTGTTAATGCAGTCAATCGGATCTTCTCCTTGCTAAAATATAGGAATAGTAAGAGATTGTTATATCAATGACGGAGATATGAATGGTTGGGAAGAAACTCATTGTTGTTGTGGATTGACTGGAGTGTGATGGTTTTGATAATGAATAGGTGCTGCATAAACTAGTGTAAATTGTTGAGCAGGTGGATACATTGAAGAACTTGAATGTTGTGAAGACTGAGAGGGATTGCATAGAGTTTGAGAGTTGGCGACCAATGCAAGATGATCCAGATATCTTTCAAGCATGATACGTACTTCATCAGCATGTCGTTCATGTCGAATGAGGTATGCATACAACTGATCATAGTTGGTGGTATACAAACTCTTTGCTAACTTCACATCAGTGACAAACTTGCTCCATTCCGATGGAAGAGCATTCAGAAACTTGGTATTGACTTGAACTTGCTGCATTGTCATCTCAATAGTATGCATGTCATTAATTTGCTAAGAGAATCTCTAGTAGTACTCATATAATGTTTCACCCTGAACATAAGCAAACTTATCAAACTAGTTGTACAATCTGCATTCACGTTCTTGATATGATAATTTAGTGCCTTTCATTAGTAGCTTGACTCTATCCTAAATATCCTTAACTGCCTCTTGATGGTTGACAAGTGCATACACAGCGGGTGGAAGACCATGAAGAATAATATTTGTTGCTTAAACATCACAGTCATCTTGAAGTTGTTGTGCTTCAGTAAGTTCGGAGTATTTCTTAGGTCTAGTCTGCCCGTCTTTTCAACAGTTAGATAGACCAATGGACCATTGTCGATTAAATCAAGAATCATCCTACCATATTTCTTCCCTTTGATAAATAGACGTATACGACTTGCCCATGAATCGTACATTGATTTTTCAAGCATTGGAGGATGGTTCTCAGCTCCAGCAACAATTATGTGTTCTGCTAAAGTAGTCATATTACTTTAATTGAAAAAAGTGAAATGATTAAAGATTGATCAAACAGTGATAAAGGAGGATTATGTTAAGGGATGTTGTTTTCGGTGATTAACATTGATATTCCACGGGATTTTACAAATCTTCACTAAAACTGAGAAATCTAATTATTTCACGGGATTTTACAAAGTAAGACAAACCGTAGAAAAATAAAATCTTTTTGTGATTAATGTAATGTTTCTCAAGGAATATGACACTGTAATGTTTCTCAAGGAATATGTCAATGTAATATTTCTTAAGGAATATGTCACTGTAATGTTTCTTAAGGAATATGACACTGTAATGTTTCTCAAGGATTATGACAATGTAATATTTTGCTTGGATTATGAAAATTAGGCAAAGTTTTGTTTCGCACAATTATGTATTTCGCTTGAACTAACAACCTATCATAAATCGCATGAAGACATAAATCACATACATATTTCGCTTGACATATTTCGCATGGCCTAAGAAAAATTAAGCAGAGTTTCGTTTCCAAGAAATGACATAAATTGCTTGACCTTCAACCTGTCATATTTCGCCTGCTAACATGTTTTGCATACATATTTCGCCTGTATACATAAATTGCAAGCTTCATACATGTTTCGCTAGACTCGTAACATATTTATCCTGCTTAGAAAAATGTTCTTTTTCAACAAAAATCACCAAAAACTCACCCTTTTGACGTTTTACCTTGATTTTTTCTTGCACAACTAGTTATCTTAGACCTAGATCTTGCTTAAAACATAAACTTTAACACTTTTAAACACAAAAATCCAGGCTTTGATTTTCAAGAGACGAAACCAAAAAGACAACTAAAAAACAATGATCTAAACAAGATATAAACGCACACAAGCTCACGATATCACCTCATGGTGACTGATACCAATTGTAGATGCATCAAATCACTTAACAAATAAGCAAAAGAAAGTCTAGAGAGAGAAAGGAGGGTTGTAGCACTTAGAGAGAGAAAGAAAGGAAAAGTGTACTATCAAAGAACCAAATGAACAACTAACCATCTTTAAGGTGTGGAGAGAGGTATTTATACCATGCCTTTCCCGGTCAACATAAAGGAGTGTTATGTTGACCTGGTTAGCTTGGTAAGTTTCCAAATATTACGCTACGAGCTATCTTATGATATATTGGAAGTGACCAAGTCTTTTCTCGATTTCTAACAATGTAGGTTAAGTCTTTATAAGAAATTTGATCCATAGATTCGTTAGCAACCAAGGCCAATAATCATAGGAGTGCAAAAAGCTAAGGGGAGCTTGAGGGCATCAATGTAGATAGCTCAAAGCTACGTATAAGATGAAGATTAAAGTATAACTTCACAAGGGATGATGAAAGCTTGCCTTTCTGGGGAGAAACAAAGTTTAACTCTAAGGACACTCCCTTTTATGATAACAGGGATGGAAGAGTGTAAACAGAGAAGGATTAGAGAATACACCTTTTTGTTTAAACAAAAAGGGGAGAATGAAGTATAAACGAGTAGCTTTTAAATTTTACTATGTGTTACAGTTAACATTTTGTCATCATCAAAAAAGGGGAGATTGTTAGTGCAAATATTATGATATTTAAACTAAACAAGTCCTTTTGTTAACAAACAAGTAACTTGTAATACATAATGTAAAATTCGCAAGTTACGCGTGATCACAACTCATCAACGCATACATTCATCAACACCTCTCGACGTCTCGAGTCTACTCATGCTTCAATAAAAGGTATGGATATGTTTGTTAAGTTGCATTATGATCAACCTATTTAACAAACCATTGAGAATGTTTAAAATACTTTTTAGAGTCATTAAGTATTTTATACCACTTAAATAATTAATCTTTTGTTTAACTAATAATTAATCATATTAAATAATAGGATAAAGTAATTAGTAAATAAGGACAAAACTAAATATTTTTGTCTAACCATTTTAGTAATAAATCTTTTATAATCTAACCAAATCAAAGATGTTTAGCCATTTATGGTAAACTTTCTAGAACCTTGTACTTAAACTAATATTTAAGTACAATTAGAAGATTTTGTTAAGATTTGTGGTTAACCACAAAAAACAAAATAAGGGGCAGATGCACCCGACAGATCCACCCAATACAAGCACGGATCCACCGTATCTGGATCCGTGGATTTGTGGGTCTGCCAGGTTTGAATTTCAAACTTAGCCTATAAATAGAAGCCAAATGTTTTTCATTAAACTTCAACCTTTTCCATTATCTCTCTAGTTTAACACGCACATTCTCATGTCTTTAAAACCCCACTAACCCATGATCATAATGCTTCTAACCTTCATTTGTTGCAAGCAGGATTCCTCATGATCATCCACTCAAGCAAGCTTAGAGATCTTGCCATCTTTATCCATCACTACTACATATATGAAGATCTATCACAACAAGCCAAGTGACTTGATATCTTATTCAACAACAACATGCTTAGTGATTTTGATGTTTTAGATTAGGCTTTTACATCTAATTGACACATATGTCTTGGATCATCACTTTACACATTTATGTATCATTTATTATACAACAAACTAGATGTTAGTTGGTTTATGTGTTTAGACCATAAAACATAAGGTTTGTTATGTTGGGCCATAAAACATAACGGGTTTGGTTATACCTGAAGAAGAACTCGATATTTAGCTTTGTATCAGAAAAAGTGTAAGCGACGTTAGATTGGTTCTACCTCGAAGTAGGACTTGGTATTTAGCTTATTATCGGAGAAAGTGTAAGCGACATTGTATGGTTTTCTCTGCCTAAAAGGAGCTTGTTGATCTAGTGAAGTAACTCTTGAGTTGGGTACTCGAGGAATAGATGTTAGATAATATCATTTCATCACCATAAACACAAAATAAGAGAAAATATTATAGAGAGAGAGAAAGAACTAGAGAGAGAGACAAAGAGAAAAATGGTTACTTGCATTAGAAAGAAAAATGAGAAGCAACACCCTCTGTATACTTGGAGAGGGCTTTATATAGTTACAGGAGATAAAACCCTAAGATGGTTTGTTTGGGCTTTATGTTGGACCGGTATAACAACCCAGAATTTTCATCAAATGCAAAATCAACCTATTTTACTATGATCATAATTGTACGGGGAAAATTTTCACTTTATTACATTACTTGCATTACCAATATCTTAATATGCAATGTAACATGCATAACTAAAGTAGACGAGCTCACGCAACCTACCTATGCCAATCTTATCTTCATATATGTCAAGCAAACATCATAACATATCAAGTCAATATCATAATATCAGTTTTTACAAAGTACATTACTCATATAATGTACCATTTGCAACATTATATCAAAACGGGCTTTAAACCGTTATCGTATACCTCTAAACCCTAATTCCATGAAAGGTTAATATCTAAAGCGAATGTACAAGCTACTAAAGCATATATACAAGTCATATAACATCTCATTTGAATAATACTTTCCCTCCAAAATAAGGTACAAGTCCTTTAAAGCATAATGTATAAGTCATAAATGCACGATGTCCAAATAGCCGTTTTACCTCTGTTTTCCCAAGGAATCATGTATAATCCATCAAGTACAAGTTACAAACAAGTCATATACTTCATTTACATTCTATAATCATTCTCATTTCATAAGATTTCATGAAATGAAACCTAGAAACCCTAACCCGAGCAAAATACTAAACCATGACCCGTTTCTCGATATTTATCCATCATAAACTTAAACCAACACTCAAATAAGTTATAATAACTTATTTTGAAACCTTGACAATCATATTCAATCTTTATTTCATCATTTCATTTCATTTATACGTAAAATGAATCCGAGAAACCCTAAACGTACCTAAATGTATCATTTGACCCGTTTACTCGTTTCTAACTATTTTAATCCTGAAGGATTAACCAAATGCCATTATAAACTCATAATATGAGTTTACAATCCATTATTTATCATTTTCCTAGCAATGCACAAAAGTTAGAAACATAGAAAACCCTAATGAACTCAATACGTGCCCTAAATGAAACTCGCGGCTTAATCACTCATTTTCGTCCCATTTTAACTTAAACCACCAATCAATTTTCTTTGGTAATTCTTAATACAAGGCCTAAGATCAATATTCTATCATCTTTGATCAAGTACACACAAATTATAAGCTCAAAAACCCTAAAAAAACCCTAATATGCCCTAATTCAACCCGCGACTATTCTTACTTATTTTTGACCCATTTTAACCCAAACAACTTGCGAATTTTCGTTAATACTTCTTAATACAAACCTTAAGAACATGTTTCTATCATTCTATGATCAATGCATAAGAAATATAGGCCAAGGAAAAGAGTTCGACCCCTAGAATGCTAAAACAGACCCGCTACCCATTTCATGCTATTTTAACCCATTTAATCTTCTACCCATGTGCAAAAACCTCAATGACAAGATACTTAATACTCCTAAGCAGCTTATACACCTCCTTTAACCTTTCTTTGGTCTCAAACATGGCCACAAATCCCTCTTTTCCTCCACATCAGCCGCGACACAATGAGGGGTTTCCACCTCTCCAAAATAAGTCTCTAGCTTGATTACTCACCACTTATCCCTTCCATGGCCTCTCCACATCAGACCCGATGTTTCCTAGATCAGAATCAAAGAACCCTTAGTCACCTAGATGATTTTCAAGTATAAATAGAGGCCATAACCCTTCATTCATTCTCATCCCCCACTTCTTCTTTCTATAATCCAATTGAGCAAACATTCTCTGCTCCATATGATCCTAGGATCATCTAAGAATATCATTCAAGCAAATCTTTGAAGATTTGAAGACCCAAAGTGAAGAAACTAGGCGTACGAGCTCATTTTGACCCAGACGACCCATACGACTCCATTTTTGCTCCTTGAAGCTCAAACCCAGGATCATGCTCATTATTTCTGCTCCATATGATCCTAAGAAGACCAAAGATCAGTAATCAAGAGAGAAGTTGAAGCCTTGAAGCCCAGAAGCTCCATTTCTAGGCGTACGAAGAGAAACGACCCCATTTCAATCTGTTCTTGATCAATAAGCTCAAACCCAGGCTCTAAGGATTATAATTCTGATCCTATTCCTTTATAATGTTCATATTATCCTAAATATACTCTTGTTAAAGTTTCATAACTCAATTCATACTCATTTTCTATTTTGATCCAAAACCATACACCTAAAACCCTAATTTTACGTTTTTCTTAAAACTAAATGTTATAAAGGTTAAATGTTGTTATAATCCATACTAACATGCTTAATTAATGTTAATATAGCCACTTTATTGATTATTGAAGGAATTTGATCTTAAAAACCGCGCGTTTACGTTTTGAAACCCTAATTTGACCCGTTTTGCTTCCTAGCTTAACGAATCGTTATTTTAAATTTTTGTCATGTTAAATCTTCATATTTTAGCTTATATTAACAAGATATAACCTGCTAATATCAATTAGAAACTTAAAAATAAACTTGCATGGCATTTTGGACATGTTTTGCAAAAGTATTCCATGCAAGGGGTATATATCGTAACTTTCTGAAACTTATAACTAAAAGGACTGAAAATGTTATTTTATCAAATTTATAACTATAGGGGTCTATTATGTCACTTTTCAAAATTACTTTGTATATCTTTTAAACTAAAAGGACCAAACTCGTAAAAGTGCAAACTCCAAGGGTATATCTTGCTATTTTTTATTCTCAAGGGTCTAAAATGAAACATTTTGAAAAAGTATAAAAATGTATTCAAAACCTTACAAAACATAACTTTAAGTAACACTTGACGTGCTTAACATTTCCAGATATTGATCAAAACGCTTAAAACTGATTATATCGTATCACAATACTAGGAAGCTTCATATTAAGGGTTTCATCTTGGTATTACGTTTTGACTAAGATGTTGGGTTTACGATTTAAAGTGCCCTAGCTCCTAAAACGTTTACTGAATGACTTCTGAATTATGATGGCCCTAACGGTAATACAATAATCCCCCCCCCCCCCCCCCCCCCCCCCCCCCCCCCCCCCCCCCCCCCCCCCCCCCCCCCCCCCCCCCCCCCCCCCCCCCCCCCCCCCCCCCCCCCCCCCCCCCCCCCCCCCCCCCCCCCCCCCCCCCCCCCCCCCCCCCTCCCCCCCCCCCCCCCCCCCCCCCCCCCAAACGTTCCAATCAACTCATCAACAATATTAACTCTCAAACCAAAGTTCTAGAGTACAATCTACCTAAGACGGACATATTACTCAGGTTGCGTACGTGCTGGTTACTAGCATTTGCTCTTAAACCTTCCCTTTTAAGATTATGATAAGGTCGTCAGCTTTCATTTTGGAATATTTATTACATCAACATATCAGGTGAAGTTCATAACCTCGCCTTACAATTTTACATGTTTTAATAAACCCGCGAGGGATACATGCGTGTTGTAACAAACACTTTATATACTCTTTAATCGTTATAACAATGTGATACGTTTTCAAAAACGAATGAGTTCATAACATCACAATACTTTATAATCCCAGATACCCTACTATAAACCATGAATGCAAGTGTTTTCTAAACTATATGCTATCCTGATATATTATTGCCTAGGTACATCAAAATATCTCTTTAATATTTATTTGGGTAGTATCTCCTAATATCTCTTTAATATCTATTTGGGTAGTATCTCCCAATATCTCTTTAATATCTCTTTAATATCTCTTTGGGTAATATCTCCCAATATTTCTTTAATATCTATTTGGGTAGTATCTCCCAATATTTCTTTAATGTCTCTTTGGGTAGTATCTCCCAATATCTCTTTAATATCTCTTTATGTGATTCATGAGTTTAGGGTGGTAATACTATTCTCCATGATAATATTGTTCTCCAGGATAATAATGTTCTCCATGATAATTATCCCTACAATACCAATATTTCCATTATGATAACTTGTATTCAACTATTACATTTCAAACCTATGAATTTCACTCAACCATTGTGTTGACATTTTAGCAAATTTATCTCAGGTAATTGAGCAACTTATGGCACGGAGTGGCATGAACATGAAGATGGCTAAAACCTGTTATCATTCACATTGTATGTAACTTGATTTTGGGACATACCTTTGTAAAAATCTGATTTTAAATGAATGATAACGTATCTTTTGAACAACATCTCTTTTGAGTCGTTTTTTATGATTATGATTGTTGTATCCATGAAGTAATACCCCAGATTAGCTTTCGCTGCTATATGTAATAAAGGGGGTGTTACAGATTGGTATCAGCGCCATGGTTATAGAGAACAAGATCAAAACCTTAACTATAACCACATTTCTTTTCTAGCCATCAAAGTCCTCCGTGCCACTACATTCTAGATCAGTATTTAAAGACACATAATTATTATACTATATTATACCATAAATAACTTATGTTATTTACAACTGGGTTTTTAACAGAACAATGTCTTCTCCCAACCACTCTACTTTCGATATTGAGGATGCTTTTTCCTCTATGAATATTCTTAACTGTACTTCGGTCTCATCGGATTATTTCCCAACTTCATCAGAAAGCAGTTCTTTTAACTCTTCGGAAGATTCTAGGGACGGTATGATCCCACCAACTTTCTTACTTTTCTATAATAATCCATATTTGAAGGACGTGGAAGCATTTTATGCTAAAGAATCACCTATTTCACCACAAGATTCTATTACTCCACCAGTTATTTTGACTCCATCTCTGGTATTACCACCATCACTACTATTTGATCCCGATATTTCTTTGTTCCTAAAGAACTATTACCACCTAAGAAGCAAATCCATTCTTCCTTAACTACGTTATCTAATTCATCTCGGAATCAAACTTGTAATTTGGTATCACCATCTTTCTCAGTTTATACTCCTACCTCACCTCAAATATTTGAAATAGGAAAAAGTTCAATTAAGATGCATCTAGAACATCATGAGGAATAAATCAAAGATATTTTGAATTACTTAGATGAACTCTTTTTTCACCGCATTGAGAAAATGGAAGAAGGACGTATTAATGATATAATGATCATACGAAGAAATGGTAACAAACTAAAGACTGAACTTAAGAGAATCCGTACTCAGATTATCAAACTTCAAAAGAAGCAGTTAGGGCAAAAGGATAAGATTGCCTTTGCTCACTACATAATTTCTAATCTTGAACAAATCATTGAGGAGATCCAAGCTCGTCACCAAACAGATCAGGAAGATTTTTAGGATGTCAACAAACTCTTAGACTATTTATAGCTTTATCCTAGCCACGGGATGTGTGGTATAAATAAAAACGCTTGTCAAATCTTGACTATGTACAGTAAAAAGGCAAGTTGTTTATACAAAGGAATCTCGTTTCGTACCTTATTTCCAGCTTATCTCTTTTTCATCATCATCTCCATCATTTGCATCACTATCTCCGTCTTCATCATTATGAATCATACCATAATCTCTATGTGCTTAAAATTTAAAAATGAGCATTACTCTTTAAGCATTTTAAACATCACATTTTCTTTTAAAACTTGTGATATCATTCTTACTACGTGTTGTCTTATGTTGATAGAATGCCTCCTAAAAGGACATCAACATCTGAAACACCAGCCATAACTTTAGCTGCCATTCAGCAACTCATTACTGATGGTATTACCGCCACTCTGGAAGCACAAGCTGCTACCATGGAAAATGCCGACAATCCTAATAGGAACACTAGTCCCAGAGAAATTCCTGTAGCGAAAAGAGGAAACTACAAAGAATTCATAAACTGTCAACCTTTCTACTTCAATGGCACGAAAGGAGCTGTTGACCTCATCCGTTGGTTTGAACGTACTGAATCGTTATTTTCTCATAGCAAGTGTGTCGAGGAAGACAGAGTAACATTTTCTACTAGTACTCTAACCAATGATGCCTTGTCTTGGTGGAATGCATACGCCCAACCTATCGAAATAGAACAAGCCAATATGATCACCTAGACCGAATTAAAAAGGCTCTTGACCAATAAGTATTGCCCTCGAACTAAAGTCAAGAAAATGGAAGACGAATTTTACAACTTGGTTGTAAAAGGAAATGATCTCAAGACTTACGTTAGAAGATTTCAGGAATTAGCAGTCTTATGTCCAAACATGGTACCAAATTCTGAGAAACATATGGAAGCTTTCATCGGAGGATTGCCCGAATCATTGAAGGAAATGTTACTGCTTCAAAACCTCAGACTCTGGAGGAAGCCACCAACATAGCTCACAGACTAATGGATCAAATAATAAAGCATGATTCTGTGCAAGAAACCAATAATCATAAACGAAAGTTTGAAGATAAAAGAAACACCATCGACAACAACAACTACCCCAAATATCGAAACAACAATAACCACTCCAACAATCACAATAACGACAACTATCAAAATAACCATAATGATCACAACCGTAACAATGATTACCACCACCAGCAGAATAAAAGACAAGAAACTGTTAGGACTTATCCTGCCAAAAGATACCATGGAAACCTTCCTTTGTGTACAAGATGCACCCTGCATCACACAGGAGTTTGCACTGTCAAGTGTCGGACTTGCAACAAAGTGGGTCATCTGACCAGAAACTGCAGAAACAAAAGATCAACCGCTGAAAACAACTCTTGAGGATATTCAGGTTTGCCACCAGTTACATATGAAGGATCTTCTGAAACCCACTTCATAAACCCCAAACACCAAACTACAATCCTTGTCATTTGTTGCTTTTATCTAGAATCCTATCTCGAGATACGTAGCATAAGTATCAACACTCTTAAAGTTTCAGTGATGTAAGATATGTAAATTTATCCATGAAATAATAAAGGGATTATTTCATTTCATCTTGTTATCTGGTGATATCAAAACTCGACGTCATTTGTCAATTCCATTATGTTCAACTCTGAATACTCCCCTTATACCTTTGAAACATAAATTATTATCCTCGACTATACGGGCGTCAGTACAATTAATATCTCAGTATTTTTCTTACCTTTCATGATCATATCATTTTCTACACATTACCGTTTCGATATCATGTTTTTATGCTTAGGAAAGACGATTTATGATCATCTTATTGAAATGAATTAGGACGCTTCTTCATTTGAATAAGGAAATTATAAATCTCCGAACTATGAATTTATAAATTCTCAGTTAC
The DNA here is from genome assembly GCA_026074375.1 of Tanacetum coccineum. Taxonomy (NCBI): domain Eukaryota; kingdom Viridiplantae; phylum Streptophyta; class Magnoliopsida; order Asterales; family Asteraceae; genus Tanacetum; species Tanacetum coccineum. The sequence goes on along the minus strand of BQNB010014053.1, from coordinate 30,653 downwards.
AAGGATTTGGACGCTTCTCTTTGTAAGTGACAAATTATAAATAAGTAGGCTTAAGTATATAACATATGTACAAACAAGTTTCTTTAAATCCGTTTGTACAAATAATTCATTTTCTTCACTTAATCATTATCATTATTACCTTTATTATCTGATCATTTCCAAATCTGTATCCCACATGATTAGCAACTCTCTTACAAATTCATAATCATTTCTTAACATCTCTCTGGCATTTTGACTAAATCTCAGGATGAGATTTCTATAAGGGGTGGAGACTATAACAACCCAGAATTTTCATCAGAAGCAAAATCAACCTATTTTACTATGATCATAATTGTACGGGGAAATTTTTTTCTTTATTGCATTGCCAATATTTCAATGTGCAATGTAACTTGCATAACTAAAGTAGACGAGCTCACACAACCTACCTATGGCAATCCTATCTTCATATATGTCAAGCAAACATCATAACATGTCAAGTCAATATCATCATATACTTTTGTGCAAAGTATATTATTCCTATAATGTACCAATTGCAATATTATATCAAGACGGGCTTTAAACCGTTATCGTATATCTCTAAAACCCTAATTCCATGAAAGATTAATATCTAAAGTGAATGTACAAGATACTAAAGCATATGTACAAGTAATATAACATCTCATTTGAAATATAAACTCCCTCCAAGTCAAGTACAAGTCTTATAAAGCTCAATATACAATCATTAAGCATGATCTCTAAAATAGCCGTTTTACCTCTGTTTTCATTCTAATTTCATCACCACCCCTTTTGTACAAGCTACTACACTCAATGTACAATGTGTAAACCCTAATTATTCTATTCATAAACTCTCATACATATTTTTACACTCAAAACCCTAATTCAACCCTAAAACAAGCTAATTTCTAAACCATGACTCGTTTCTTAATTTTTATCCATTATAAACCCAAACCAACACTCAAATAAGTTGTAATAACTTAATTTACAATATTATAAATCATATCCCATCATCATTTCATCATTTTAATTCAATTATACAAGAAATAAACCTAGAAAACCCTAATTATGCCCTAATTGGAACTTTTGACCCGTTTACTCATTTTCTACCCATTTTAACCCAAACCACATATAAACTTTTGATTATAATCCTTAATATAAGTCTTATGATCAGTAACATAATTCTTAATCAAATGTACATGAATTACAAGCTAGAAAACTCAACCCGAACCCTAATGAGCCCTAAATGTACCCGTATACACCTTTTTTCTCATTTTAACCCATTTTAAAGTTCTATATTGCAAACAATCACCTTAATGACTAAGCTACTTCATCCCTAACCAGCTTACAAGCACCTCACACAAATATCTAGTCCATTTATACTATAAAAATTGGCACATGGTCTCTTATTTCTTCTTTTCTAGCCGCGGCAACACATGGAGAAAACAACACATCAAAGCTAGTTTCTAGCTTAAACACACATCCTATAGCCCTTAATCATCACCCTCTAGACCTCCTACATGTCCTCTCCTGGTCACATAACTTTCCTTGGCCACCAAGTCCATTTCGCCTATAAATAGAACCTTAAACACTCCATTTAAACTCATCCCACACTTCCTCCTCTATAACCCTTACATAGCAGCAATAATTTGCTCTAATAGATCCTAAGAGGTCTTAAGAAGTCTCAAGTTCAGAAAGGAAGCAAAATAAACAAAGAAACGAAGCACCGGAGTCGTTATTCTAGGCGTATGAAGCTAAAAGTCTCAGTTTCGACCCGTTTCTAAGCTATAAGCTAAACCAGGTTCTCTAAGCTTATATTCTCTATTCATGCTGTCATAATGTTCATATGATCATGCTAAAATCATAATATAAAGCTTTGAACTCAAAAACCTATGTGTTTTACCTTTTTGATCCAAAATCGTACACCTGAAACCCTAATTTTATGTTTTTGCTTAATCTATAAGCTAAACTTGTAAACTATTGTTATAATATATCCCAATAAGCTTAACTAACATTAAAATAAGTACTTTGATAAGTCATGAAAGAATTTGAACTTAAAACCCGCGCGTTTTCATTTTAAAATCCTAATATAACCCGTTTTGCTTCCTAGCTTAACGAATCATTATTTTGAAATTTCGTTATGTTAAGCCTTCATATTTTAGATTATATTAACAAGCTATAACCTGCTAATATCATTTAGAAACTTAAAATAAGCTTGCATGGCATTTTGGACTTGTTTTGCAAAAGTATTCCATGCAAGGGGTATATATCGTAACTTTTTGAAACTTATAACTAAAATGACCGAAAATGTCATTTTATCAAAGTTATAACTATAGGGGTCTATCATTTCACTTTTCAAAGTGCAAGGTTTACTTGGTATATCTTTTAAAGTTAAAGGACCAAACTCGTAAAATTGCAAACTCTAATGGTATATTTTGCCACTTTTCATTCTCAATGGTCTAAAATGTAACATTTTGAAAAAGTATAAAATCATGTTCAAAACCTTACCGGACATAACTTTAATTAACGCTTGACGTGCTTAACATTTCCAGATATTGATCAAAACACTTAAAACCGATTATGTTATAACCATTATTAACTAATGTTAAAAAATAAACCACTTTATTGATTAATGAAGGAATTTGCATTAAAACCCGAGCGTTTGTTTTGTAAACCCTCATAATTTGACCCGTTTGGCTTCTAGCCTTTTAAAAAATCATTATTTTAAAACTTGTCGTTTACGTATTAAAAATTCATATTTTAGTTTATTATAACTTTATAAATATCCTTTTGAAATGTTTAAATTAAAAAAAGTTGCATGGACAATTTGGACATGTTTTGTAATTATTATCCATACAAGGGGTATATATTGTAACTTTTTGAAACTTCTAACTAAAGGGGCTAAAAATGTCATTTTATCAAAGTTATAACTATAAGGGTCTATTATGTCACTTTCCAAAGTACAAGGTTTACTTGGTATATCTTTTAAAGTTGAAGGACCAAACTCGTAAAAGTGCAAACCCTAAGGGTATATTTTGCCACTTTTCAAACTCAAGGGTCTAAAATGTAACATTTTGAAAAAGTATAAAATCATGTTTAAACCTTACAAGAATAAACTTTAATTATCGTCTCTCGTGCTTAATCATTTCAGATATGGATTATAAACGATTAAAACCGAGTATATCATATCACAATACTAGGGGGTGCTTCATATTATGAGTTTAATCTTGGTATTACGTTCTGACTGGAGTTGTTGGGTTTACATTTAATGTGCCCTAGATCCTCAAAGTTTACTGAATGACTTTCTGAATATGATGGCACGTACAGTAAGTGATATCATTAATTCCATACTCTTCAATCAAACTCATACTGTTGGGAATATATTGTAAAAGGGTTTAAATATTGGTAGTTAGACAGTTTAGTCTGGTAGTAATAGTTAGTTCTGTTGTACTGAGTTAGTACTGGCGTACTAGTTAAGTCTTTGCAAGTATAAGTTATAGTGTAGAGTAGCTGTACTAGAGTTAGTACTGGTATAGTAGTTAAGTTGTTCATAGTTAAGTCTGTTTATGTAACAGATAGTAATAGTTATCTTAGAGTTTCTTAGGAGATATTCTTAGGAAAGCACGAACACATGCTAAACCATCTATAAAAACTCCCCAATCCCTAATGGATATGTATTTATCATTTGACGGATTGTAAGCCATTAGGGTATTCCTTGGTGTATTAAAAGGAACCCTAAGACAACTGTTAGTACTTCGTGATGGGAAATATCATTAGAGCATAGAGCTTAATAGCAATTTAGTATTATCGTTTCTTCCTTATTCTTGGTGTTAAGATTCCGCAATTTAACACTTGATTTCATAGTGTGTCTCTCACCAAGTTGATTTGGGATTTATCCAAAGTTATCTATCATCTTACATAAGCGCTAATCAGATCCATTATACCTAGGACCTACAAGGTGGTATCAGGGCCTTTAGAGCGGACTCTGTGAAAGAAGATATCATAGAGACCACAACTACACTCTCCCTACAAAATGTCACTACCTGCCAATGATGATTTCTCACACATCTAAGTGATGATGAAGAATCTAACATGAAGATGCATCAGACACTAGTGTTGCACCTAAACAACAACAACAAGTGATTCCTCAAACCACTGCTATCTCAAATATCAAACTCCCAATTCTGAAAGAAGGAGAGTTATGATATATGGGCTAAGAGATGGAGGGGGCATTACCTTCATTGAGACATTGACAATGAAGTATTGGAAGGTAATTCAGAATGGAAACTCCCAGAAGGAGAATTTCAAATGGAAAGGATCGGTATTGTTCGAGTACTTTCACCAATAACTGCTGCAAGAGATTCAAGTGTTGAAAAGGAAATGGAAGTCTAAGATTCTTGCTGTATGGCCGATTCCAAGAACATATGAGAAGATTTCATGAATGGTTGATGCAAAAGAGATCTGGGAAGCCTATGCAGAATTGGTTTGGTGCTGGTAATGCATATTCAAAGAAAAATGCAGGAAGGTGTTTTCAAACAAACAGTTTGAAGCATTTAAAATATCCAATTCAGAAGGGCTAGGAAAAAAGGGGTTATGACAGATTTCAATAGTTACTTTCACAGTTGGAAGCTCATGGTGTTTGAAGTATCAATGAAGATGCAAATCATAAGTTTCTCGATCTTTGCCCCTAACATGGTCCAATTGGCAATGACAATGAGAAACTATTCCAGAGATAGACACTCTAATCTATTATGATTTGTTACAATAACCTTAGAGTTTTGTGCTAAGAAATTCAGGTGCTTCAAAAAATCTTCATGTGCTCAAAATGTTGCTTTTGTTTCACAAGCAAAAGCAGCACTAATAAGGTTAAGTTCTGGTTTTTCTGGTGCCTTACAGTATTGCACTCTTCTACTTCTTCAACAATGTTCCTGAAAAAGAAGTTCTTGCTGGGGGGGGGGTGTGGTTTTGCTGATGAAGTGTTCTATTCCCTATTTGCCAAACAAACAGAGGATTTGGACTTACATCATGAAGATTTGGAAATCAAAATTGATGATGTTGCATTGAGAGATAGACATCAATTGGCAATAGCAATGATTGTTATTCGATGAAGAAGTTTTATTAAGAAAACAGGGAAGAGTTCGTGTTGATGAAAAAACACCTTGTTGGTTTTGACAAAAAGAAGCTTGAATGGCTTCCAATTGTCACAACACTTGTCCCATTGTAGGGAATGTACAGCAAAGGGAGACACATGAAGGAAAGAAGGAAAGAGGACTATTTTATCAACATCAAGAAGTCTGGGAAGAAGAGCAGAATCAAATGGGGTTTGCTGATAATGGGATTGATGGGATTGTAAATTGGGGAGAAACTACTTGAAAGTTGAGAGACAAATATGTGCACTTATGGCATCAGCTCAAGCAATGTCGGTATCTTTGTGTTCTAAACTTACATTGATTATATTATAAGCTTAAAAAATCTGTGTGATGAACAAATGAATCAGTTAGGTGATCAAGAAGTACAAATACTTGCCCATAGTCATGCTGTTAGAAACTAGTAGCCCAGGTTTGTTACTTGTCTAAAACATCAAAATTCTTTAAATGAAAAGCTTACATTTCAGGCTAATGAAATATATGAAAAAGATGAAAAGCTTAAAAGATATAGAGAATAGGAATGAAAGCTGTAAAAGAAAAGGAACAATTGCAAAAAACATTAGATTCATGGAAAGATTTTCCTAAGTATCTTTGGAGATTAATTAATTATGGCATGAGTTCAAATTATAAAACTTGGATTAGGGTCATGATTTACAATCAAACAATGAGGTTCTAAGTTATGAGGAAGAAATTAACATCTTCTGTTTTTTAATTGTTCAAAAGATGAGTTCAATGAAAAACCTTTGTACAGTAGATTTACAAAGGACTAATGATTTTAAAGGTGTTTCCACAATCCTTTATGTGGAGATTATACTCCTAAGCACCAAGAGGAACATGATGATTCTTTGTATGTTTATGGTTAAAAGGGGTCTCAAAAACCTGCAATTAGTGTCACAGCATTGACCAATTCTTCTGAGCATTTCTAAATGTCAATCAATGACAGGTAAGGATCTTGTGGAAATACTCTGAGCACTCTTATGCAGAAGTATTCAAAAAGTATAAGTGTACCAAATGAGATGTCTACTGTTAACAATGTTGTGTCTGAATTAAAGAAGTTGAACCTAGTTGTGCAAAAACACGCAAAACCTCTAGCAACCTCTCACAAAGATAAAGAAAACATAAAGTTAATGGAAGAATTGGAATGATATGATGGAAAGAGAACTAGGGGAAGGTTACTCTTTTACAAAGAAGAAATGTTTTGTTTGTGGTAGTCTAAGTCATTTGATTAAAGATTATGACTATTATGAAAAGAAAATGGCAAGGGAAGCTGAGGTTAAGAGGGTTGTTAATACTGGTAATAGGGTGACAAAACCAGTATGGACTAATGCAAACAGGGTTAATCATGCTAATCAATTTGTTCCTAGATCAGTACAACTTAATGCTGGTAGGCCAAAACTTAATTCTGTTAGGCCTAATATTAATAATGGTAGGACTAATATTAATTCTGTATAGGCCTAGAGTTAATGCTGTTTGTCCTAAAGTTATTCTGTTAGAGCTAGACAAGCCAGTTAGTACCTCACAGACCTCAAACAGTGTAAGTCCCTAAAAAGACCACCAATGAATCAAATTAATCAAAGAAAGGGGATTTTTTATACATCTCATTCATTGTAAGAAGACCACTTTGCAAAAAACTAAGCACAAAATGTCACATTTAATGCCTGTAATGGGGAAGTTGGGGATCTGATGTTACAGACCTCCAGCAAGTTATATTGGCAGGAACACTAGACCAAACGTTAATTATAACAGTGGACTGACCTTTGTTAGAACTTGTGAATGCTATATGGTCCACCAGGCAGACCAAGCTGCAAAGGCGGGTCCCAAGAGAAACTCAATTTCTCTTTTTCATGTGCAGGAAATCCACTGAAGAAAAAGGTAGATAGGGTAATTTGATAGTGGATGCTCAGAGCACATGTTAGGTAACAAGGATCTACTGGAGGATTTTGAAGAATTCAATGGGGGGATTATTACCTTGGGAAGGTGGCAAAGGTACATATATGGTTAGGAAGAATAAAGAGTTGGTTTAATTTAGTTTTGATAGTGTGTCTTTTGTAAAAGAATTAGGGCATTTTAACTTTTCTCAATATCCACAAATATGTGATAAGCTAGCTCAAGGTTCTTTTTATGAAGTGAATGTCTTGTTGTGTCTTCGCCTTCAAGTGCTCTGACTGAAAATCAGATGATCTTTTAAAGGTCCCAAGGACACATAATATGTACAGGTTTTTGATATGAAGACCCCTCTCTGCAAAAGGTTTTGCCTGTTTGATAGCTAAAGCCACATTTGATGATCTAAATGATGACAAAGAAGGTGTAGGTAATTATCAATTTTTAAAAACCTAAACAAACTGTGAAGGGAAAACCTTGTCAGAGGTTATTCCTTCCAAGGTTTTCAAAATTGCCATTACATGTGTTTCCTGCCATAAAGCAAACAACACAAGAAGGGCCTCTGCAAGGCAGTTAGAATATTAATCACTGAGCACTACACATCTTGCATATGATTCTTTTTGGTCTTACTTCTGTGAAACAGCATTAATCATGCAGTTATTGCCTTGTAATTACTAATGATTTGTACAGATTTAGTTGGGTATTCTTTTTGCCTCTAAGGATGAAACTAAGTGGCATATTCAGACCTTTTATTAGGCAGATTGAAAAAAACCAGCTTGTCATAGGGTTAAAATCATTAGATAGAATTAATGGCACTGAACTTTAAGAATAGAGATATGCTTGAATTTTGTGAACAAGGGTATAAACAAGAGTATAGTAATGAGAAAACTCACAACAAAATGGAGTTGCTGAAAAAATGAACGGAACCCTAATTGGACGCTGCTAGGAACTTATGCTAGCAGATGCTCTCTTACAACAACTTTTTGGGCAGACAGAAGCAGTTTAGTACTGCGTGATTATTTTAATAGGTAAGAGTGACAAAACTCTAAACAAAAATCTCTTATAAGCTTTTTGTTTTTTTTTAGTTTGGCCAAAACCAATTATTAGCTCCATAAGACCTTTTGAGGTTGTCATGTGACCATTCTGATACTCTTAGTGTGCTTGGCAAGTTTGATGGAAAATCTGATGAAGGATTCTTAGTTGGTAATCATAAATAGCATAACCCCTTATAGGGTTTATAATTTAGTACCAAAGAGTAGAAGTAAATTGCTAGTTAATTTTATTGGAAGAAAAAACACATATCAAAGGAGTAGGATATAGATGGATGTTTGATATTTGATCTCTTATGTTCTATGAACTATATTCCTTGTATCTTTGGAGAATCAAGCTAACCCACATGCAGGTGCTTCAGAAGTAACTAACAGTGCAGGTACTTCACAAACTCTAAGTTTTATTGCCGCTTGAGGAAAAAAAGGATGTCGGATGTAGAGGTTATTGTTGTACCTTCAAATGAGGAATACTGAAGGCAAAAGCTTGTGAATCAGGTAAATCTTCCACAAATTCAAGAAAGAAGAGATCTTGACAGAACTTTCAACAAAGAAGAAGAAGGCATTTTGTATACTGACCACTTCAGAAGATTTCCTAAGATTTCAAGCTTCTATCTTTTAGAAGAAGCGTTGGAACAAATTTTTTTACCCTAAAACATTTTGGGACAGTCCCTGAAAACAACACCACTACCAGTACATCTTAGTTAATACTGGTAGTCCATACAGTTAATACTGGTAAAGTCTTGATCATGATGATTCATCTATGCCAGAGCTTGAAAATATTTCACAAGTCTGACGACAGAATTTTTTGATGAGGCATTCTTCTGTGAGGATGGTGTGATATAAGTCTTCAACAGTCTTCTTCAGAAATTGAAGTCAGTCTACTCATACACTTGCGATTCATAATATACACCCCAAAAAAGTCAAATACTTGTGATCCTAAGTCAGCTGTGCAAACTAGAAGCAAAGTGAGACCAAATAGGTGCTCTATGCTTTTCTAGTCATATTTCAAAAAGCAGCAAAGAAACAATCACAAAGATAACTGATTGTTTCGTTTGCTGTTTTTCTATCTCAGGAGGGAACTAAAAGATTGCTGAAGCTCTCCAAGTGAAGTTGGTTCAAGCCATGCAAAGAAGAACTGTTACAGTCTAAGTACAACAAGTATGGTTACTTGTAGATTTACCTCATGGAATGAAGGTGATTGGTTTAAGTGGGGTCAACAGAAATAAAAGAGATGAAGAGGTATGGTTGTGAGGAATAGGTCAAGATGGTGGCCCAAGGGTACATACAGGAAGAGGGTATTGACTATGATGAGGTTTTTGCTCCTGTGGCAAGATAGAATGCTATCAAGTATTTTTAGCTTTGCCTCATTTACTGGGTTCATGATTCAAATGATGTTTTAAAAGTGCTTTTCTGTTTATGGCACTATGAGAAGAGGTTTATGTCTCAAACCTCTGGTTTTTTGATCCTGGATATTCCTAATAAGGTTTATAAGGTGGTCAATGCTTTGTATGGGACTGCAATCAGCTCCTAGAGTTGGTATGCTACTTATCTAACATTTCTAGAAGAAGCATGGTTTACAAGAGGGGACAATTGACAAAGACTTTATTCATTAAAGGGACAAACTAAAAAAAAATAAAATAGGATATCATGCTGGTGTTCTAAGTGTATGTTGATGATATCATTTTTGGTTCTACTAACAAGTCTTGGTGTGATGAGTTTGAAGCCTTGATGAAAAGCAGATTTCAAATGAGTTCCATGGGTGAACTCACATTTTTCTTTAGGTTTACAAGTCATACAGAAAAGGGAGGATATCTTCATATCTCCGGAAAGTATGTAGCCTGAGATACTCAAGAAATTTGAATCTTGTAAAATGTGTAAGCTGCAACAACACCCATGGAGCCATAGGTGCCTTGACAAAGGATGAGAAGATGTTGATTGTAGATGTACACTTGTACAGATCCATGATAGGTTCCTATGTATTTAACTGCCTCTAGAACTGATTTTATGTATGCAGTATGTGTTTGTTTAGTTTTCAGGATAACTCCAAAGACTTCTTATTTCAATGAAGTCAAGAATCTTCAAGTTTCTCAAGGGCAAACCAAAGTTGGGGGCTTATGGTATCCTAGGGGAATACACCCTTTGACTTGGAAGCATTCTTGATAGTGGACTTATGGTGGGGTCCAACCTTCGACAGGAAATCCAACAACAGTGGTTGTCAATTTCAGACAAAGCTTATCTCATGGCATGTAAGAAACAGACAATCGTCGGCTACTTCAACAATCTGAAGCTGAATATGTAGATGCTGCAAATTGTTGTGGACATGTATGTGGGTTCAAATCAATTGCTGGATATGGTTTCAATTTCATTGATACAAATCATTGATAATGAAAGCACAATCTGCATTGTGAAAGGAACCAGTATATATTCCAAAGACACAGCACATGAGATACGTTACCATTTATAAGAGATTGTTATGAGAAAGAGGAAGTCATCAGTGTGGAGAAAATTCACACAGACCTTAATGTAGATGAATCCTTTTGATGGACCACGGTTTTAATTTACTTGTTGGTTTGCATTGGTTATGATAAACCCTTAGGCATACATTTAAGGGAGGGCTTAGTTGTATAGTTTGTATATATTCTAGTTGGTAGCTAAGTTAGTCATTATATTATCTGTTAGTTAGCTTATATTAAATACTGGTAGTTATGTCATATTAATACTGGATAGTTAAGTAGAGTTTATTCGGGTAGTTGGTTTCATTAATTCTGTCTAATACAATCGCGTGCAGCAGTTTTTCCCTGTTGGTTTTAGACTAATTTTGAGGCCACTAGCTAGATGTACAGATGAATGGGATGGCGTGATAAGGTTTTAGCTTTTGTAAAATCTTCAGTAAATACTTAATTCTGGTTGAAAAAGAGTTAATTCGGGTTGTATCATAATTAATTCTGGTTGACCAAAGTTAAGTCTGGTAGTGTAAATTTTAATACTGGTAGGTTATTGTTAGTGCTGGTTGCGGGAAAATTGACTTTCTCTGTTTAAACACTGTTTAAATGTTACCGTTACAGATTTTTACGGCGCTATTGTCGTTAACAGAGAAGCTATATATAGATAATGTTTGATTTCTCTTTCATACTTATCTGTTTATTGCTATCTCCTTTTCGCAAAGTAAAAATCTTCTTTATTTTTATAAAGAATATAGTCAATTGTCTTGTTACCAGCATCTACAACCTCACTCGTACCTAAACCCAGTAAATTTTCAGTTCAAGTCACTACCTTTTATTACTACTTTCGATTCATGGCTCAATTAAAATACTGCGACAAACACAATCAAGTGGGGTTCTTGCGCAAGCCTGATGAAAGTGCAGGGTTTGCAGAGATGGTGGATTTTCTAAGAGGTTCCAACCTCAGGTATGCCTTAACTTCTAATCCTACTATCTATGATTCCCTAGTCAAACAGTTTTGGCAGACTGCTACTGCCAAAACTCTTGCTGATGGGACTCTAGAATTACACGCAACTATTGATACCATTGTGTATACAATCACTGAGGCATCTATTAGAAATAAGCTTCAATTAGCAGATGCTTTTTCACACCCCAATGAAGATTTTTAGTCCACCATATTTTGCATTGTATAAGCTCTAAGAGTGGTGGATGGGATTAATTTAGTAGCAATATTGCTACTGCTTTGATTTGTCTTTCCATTGGCAGAGTTTATTATTTTTCAAAACTAATTTTTGATGGCATGGTGGCAAACTTGAAAAGCAAAACAAAGTTTTTGATGTATCCTCGTTTTCTGCAACTGATTTTGGATATTCAAACAAAAAACAAACACCCTTATCTGGCTGTGACCCTGACCAAAAAGATCTTTGGGAATATGAAAAGGGGTTTTAGAGGGGCACCTAGACCTTTATTGCCTGCTATGTTACTTGCTGCTACTACTAATCCAAATGCAGGTCAAGAACATCATGCTGTGGCTCAATCTCAACCATCATCATCCACACTTCAAGTACCATCTACATCATCACCACCAGTACAATCTCCAACACCTATACCTGCTCCTACACCTACACCTACACATATCCCTGCATCCTTACCTACACCTACACCTATACCTAAAACTGAACCTGAACCAATTGGGCACACCTTTAAGGAGCCATCTCCTGCCCACCAACACTTCTCACCCCACAAGAACAGGCCCAAGGACAATGACTGTGGATGATTTACTTCAAGTAGTTCCTCAATTGATATCAAGAATTGACAGCCTGGAAACGGATCTCAAACAAACCAAGCTGACAATGGGGAATGCTATTGTGAAGTTAGTTAAGAAGGTGAAGAAGCTGGAAGGGTTTTTGAAAAGGAGAAATGTGGTTTTATCAGACTTTGAAGAGGAAGAACCTGAGGCTCAGGGGAGGAAAAGTCAAGATGATCCTCTAGTTTCTTTGGTACAAGGGCTGGTTACTCCTTCTATGACTACTGTAAATGCTTCAGGGGAGGAACAAGTAGAAGACATAAGCCCTAATACACTTAAAGCAGCCAAAACTCTCTCCAGGGTCGCCTCTCTAAAGCCTAAAGTCCATAGATAAGTATGATAGGAGATATAGGAAAGAAAGAGACTAAGGGAAAGAAGGTGGTCACAAGCTTGGATTTTCAAGAAGAAGTTGATAATACTGCTGAAGGAGTTAATACTGGCAGTATTAAAGTTAGTAATGTTAGTGGGCAAGTTAGTACTGACAGTATTAACAAGTCTATTCCTTCACCTAATAAAGGCCAAAGAGAAGGAAAAGCTCCTATGATCATTGAAGAAGCTCCTAAAGAAGTCAAGAACAAATTCTAGGAGGAAAGCTAGCCTTGCTGAAGCAATCAGATTGGATACTTTACAGAAAGAAGAGGTGGCTAAACAAGTACATTTGGATTCACTCCTAGCACAAAGAATTGCAGAAGAAGAAGAATTAAATAAGCAACAAAAGAAAAGAAGAGCTCAAGTTCAATTTGAAGCTCAACATTACACAAATGAAGATTGGGATTTAATTAGAGCAAAGATTGAAGCTAATGCAGAGTTGTCAAAAAGTATGACTAGAAGGTAAGACATACGATGAGAATATTTTGCAAAGAAGATGGTTGATCTAGTAAATCAAAGGAAGAAATATTTTGCAGAGGAAAGAGCAAGAGCTAAAAGAAATAAGCCCATGACCCAATCACAGCTGAAGACATATATGATGAATTATTTGAAGAATCAGGGGACATGGAAGTTATCTCAGAATATGAATATAAGTTTAAGACATTTCGAGTCTCTCTCTCTCTAGTTTCTTCGATTCAGGTTTCGTGTTATGAAGTGAAGTGTTAAAACGGGTTCCTACAAAAAGATTTGGTGAAGAGCTCCAGACAAAGACTACAAAAAGACTGAAAGATGATGAAGCAAAGGATGCTGAGCCAGCCAAGAAGTCTGGAAAGAGGAGAAAACAGATGGCAAGAAAAGGATTACATACAGACCTTGATAAGGATGATTCTGAAGACTCAGATGAAGTTAGTAAACAAGAAGATTCTGTCTCAGGTACTAAAATTCCTATTAATCCTGTTCCTGTAGCTATGAGATCACCTAGTATAGCTACCTATAAGATTATCAAGCAAGGAGAAAAAGGAGTGTACCAAATAGTTAGGGAAGATGGAACTCATACAGTGTACATTAATTTTGGTGCTATGCTGAAGGATATATCTAGAGATGATCTTACTGAGTTATATAGGATAGTGATGAATAGATATGGGATGGATAGACCAGAGGATGAGCTAAAGAAGGTATTTTGGAAGTATTTGAAGAATATGTTTGAAGAACCTCTTAGCACAGATCCTATATGGAGTGAATTAGGACATCAAAGAATCATAAGTTGGAGATATTATGAGTCCTGTAGAGTACATTGTTTGAACTTAGAGTCAATGGATATATATATATATATGTTAATTGAAAGAACATATCCATTATCTGCTGAGATGTGCAAAGCCATGCTTTAGATAAGAAACTACAAGGAGGAAAGCCAGATGAGAATTGCTACAAAATGTTAAAAATGATGGAAAAGCAAGCTGGTATTTGTAACGACCCAAACCCGCTACGGAGAGTAGGCCGAAACGTCATAATCATGGTGTCATATCAAAGCATAATAAAGGC